>JANHZT010007048.1:37506-50225 GCA_032468215.1 Stegonotus admiraltiensis | reverse complement strand
AAAGTAAAGGTAAGGAGAACCCACCCTTACTCCCTACCTATAAAAAAATAAAAATCAATAAATCTCCCAGCTTACACTACATTAGGCGGAAGGCAAAAAGCATCATGCTGGCTTGTAAGTCAAGAACTAAGTCGTAGCTTTTGCCAAATACAGAGTGAGCATACTTGGGGGGTAAAAAATGAGTGTTAGCTGTGTTTGTGGTATCTTGGGCAAATTGGAACAAATCGGACTAGTATTTTTCTTACCGTTAGTATCCAATACTGCACCTAGCATGAACATGACTCCATCTGGTAATTTAGTCCACACTTTAACTTATTAACAATCTTTTCTTGGTACAAGGTCTGAGATTTTGCTCCTATAAAAATAGAAGTAACCTGCAAATGTAAAATGCCACCAGGCTTAGGAAGGCAAAAATTACATTTTATCTTATTTTAATGTCTTAAATATTTTAGGTCATAAAATTACTTTTTATTTTTATCTTTTTTCTTTTTCTTCTTTTAAAGTACACTCAACCTAAGATTTTAAAACAATACACAGAGAAAAGGTTTTATAGGTTCAGTCACTTAGATTAGCTTTATGTGTTTCCTGAGTTCTATAACTACAGTTTTTTTTTTTTAACGTAATGCTACATTTATTTTCTTATTCGCTTATCTATGTGGTTAGGATTTGATAAGGATTTTTTTTTTACGTTTTATATTATTGTTCATTCCTTTTTGCCTCTACTGGTCTGTGACTGTAGTTAAGTATTATTTTAATCACCTTAATGAGAAAGTTTGTCTTTTTATGGAAAAGCTTCACTTTATGGTCAGCATCCCTGTATCTCCCTGGTGATATAATGGATAATTGTGTCTTCGAATAAAAGAAGTATAAATAGTAAAGAACCAAATCTAACAAACAAAATGATTTTTTTTAAAACAAAAGATATAGGTTGGTGTATGACTGTGAAACTAAGGGGGGAAGTACATGCAATAGATCCAATGAAGGTGATTTGATCTTGTGAAGTCATCATCAACATCTGGTCCTGTGGAGATGATATTAGGCACCAAGTGTTTTCCAGAGGTTTTGTAGTTTTTTAGCATCTTTGGCATTGTCCCTAGAGACATTAACAGCCTTAAGAGCTTCCTTAAGTGTTTGGCGTCAAATTTTCTGAGACTAGCCTCGTTTCCTTTTTCCCTCCAGGAGAAAATATCCAACATAATGCAATTTTTGGAGGCCGGTCTTTAGGTATATGTAAGATACAGCCAACAAACCACATTCATTGTTCATTCACAGTTCTCGATAGGTGTTCTAAATCTGATCTTTGTAGCACCTCTTCATTAGTGACATGGTCGTGATATGAGACATGGAGGATTTTTCTCAAGCAGATTGTTGGAAAACATTTAACTGTTTAGCCATCTTGATTGTACACTTAAAATTACTGTCCCATTAGACCGAATTGGAAGTGAAGATAGCAAAAGAGGATGTGGAAGCTGCTCAGAACAGAGAGGAAAACAATGGTTTCCTAGGGTGTCAAAGAATTGTATAGACTTCCAATAACGGATAGTATAGAAAAAGATGTTTGGTAGCTTCATAGCTGAAGAAGCTTCTTGGATGAGAAGCGAAATGTCTTCAAAGAAAAACCAGAAAGTCCTGTTGCCTCTTGAAAAAACACCTTTGGGACAACCATGATCTGGATGAATCTCCATAGACATGTAGAGGTATGATTGTAGGAAAATATGGATGAGGAAAAAATAATATCTATAAGTATGTGATTCCTATTGCATTGATAATAATTGGTCAAAGGGTTGAACTGAAACTCATTGTTATAAGTGATAATAACCAAGGGGGAAAAAAGAACTAAAAGAAGTTGTACACCCTGTTAAAATGATGACTAATGGTAAGGCTGAAGATGTAGATGATATGACAGGAGCAATGTTAAATTATAGATGTAGTTTGCTTATGGAATGGTGGTGTAACTCGTTTAAGTGTGTGTGTGAAGACTTAATGCTTGCTAATAGGAAGACTGCACCCATGGGTTTCAGAGAGTTATATTTAGGTTTTAACTTAAGTGCATGGATTATTTTAAGTTGAGCTCATGGATCACTGAGCAAGCGTAAGGTGCAAAGTTGCAATAAAGAGAAACATGATATCTTTATGTAACTAAGGGCAGAGTATAATTTAGGGTGATTTACTAGAAAAAAGCCACAGTAGACAATAGTACTTAGTGGCTCGAAAAAGCTGGTTTGTATCTGGAAGGGAGGGCATCAGGATAGCCTTTTTGGCACAGAGTGCTGAAAAGGGAGCGTGTGCACATGGCACCAAGTGCCAGAAAGGGAGCACTTCACGCATGCGCACTTGTCAGGCCTGCGACCAGGAGGAGGAGCTGCCCAGGGGGCATGCACGTGCTGGATAAAGTACTTCCGGTTTCCAGCACGTGCCAGCAAGCAAATCTTCCGGTTACTGCCACGCATGCGATGATCAGCTGCCCAGCGCACATGTTTCCTCTGGAAAACAGAAGATCAGCTCTTCCAGTTTCCAGTACTGCCACATGCACAAAGGTCAGCTGATCGTCGTATGTGTATGCATGTCAGAAACCCGGAAGAGAAATGGGCAACGCTGCGCATGCCAGGTGACATAGGTCCATGCCAATGACTTCGGGCACACGTGCCATAAGTTCACCATCATGAGGATATAAACTAGAAATAGGAAGCTGAAAAAGCAATTCCTGCAAAAAAGCAATGCTTCATTGATGCCAAGACAACAATGTGAATGTGCCTACAAATTGACCTCGAGCTGATTTCTGAAAATCTCTAATAAATCAAAAATTAATGAAGTCCAATTATAATAAATCATTCTATATCCATCATTCTATTCTGTAGGCATATTTATTTATTAGGCATTATTGTTTACTTAGCATCCTAGTACGATTTATGTTGATTGCTTATTTAGTATCCATGACTATCACTGTTACAGCTAATGTTTTACGCTGAATGCATTTTTACAATGACTATGATAATGATCTATCACTATTGTTGTATGTACACTGAGAGCTTATACACCGGAGACAAATTCCTTGTGTGTGGCCAATAAAAAATTCTATTCTATTCTATTTATGTCTATGTTCCTATCATTCCTATTCCCACAAGGCTGCAGTGTGAAGAAACAGAACAACTAGAAATATTCTACTCTTTTCATGCATCTCTATTTCGCTTCTCTATATGCATCTTCCTCTATTATCTGGTTTTTGCACATTTGTTTTTTGAGACAAATGGGAAATCAAAAGAATTACTGCATTACAAATTGTGTCAGGTCACCTAAAATGCTTTAAAATTTCCCCAGTCCCGGGAAATGAGAGGAAAAAAAGGGGGGGAAAGTAATGAATCAGCTGTATCTTTCATTGTTCTTTCAGTTGCCTTCAGGCTGTGTTTCATATTCTATCTCCTGAATAAAATCAGAAATTTGATTATAAAAGTTTGATTATAAAATCAAACTGTTCTAGGCATTCTTTCATCTTACTACAGTATAAAGGTCTTTTTAAATATGAATACGTAAAATGACAGCCTTCTTTTCCGGTCCTACTTCTTAGTATACTTAACATTTCAAAGGTGCTTTTATATTACAATTTATTTTTTGTTCTGTAGGCTTTTAGGCTGCAATTGAAGGGGTTGGCTTGGAAATGAAAAAGCTTTGATGCAGATCTGTGAAAAAAAGTTTGGGGTTTCTTAATTCTGTATTTATATTATATTGTATTAATCATATTATATTAATTATGTTATAATATTATTATTATTTCACATAGTTCCTGACTTATGACTGTAATTGAGACTGGATTTATATCAGTGGTGAAATGTAAAATTTGTTACTATCGGTTCTGTGTGCGTGGCTTGGTGGGGGGGTAACATGCCTGGGGTAAAGTTGGCATGGCCAACTTTTTTTTTTTTTACTTTTAAAACCATTTTTTCTACAAGCTCTTCAGCTGAAGAGGGTGTAGAAAAAATGCTTTTAAAAGGCTCTGACTATCCCAGCTGAGTTGCCTGATTGGCAGAGGCTTTTTTTTTCTTTTAAAAGGCTCTGACGATCCCATCTGAGTTGCCTGATTGGCAGAGGCTTTTTTTCTTTTAAAAGGCTCTGACGATCCCATCTGAGTTGCCTGATTGACAGAGGCTTTTTTTCCTTTTAAAAACATTTTTTCTACAATCTCTTTGACCGAAGAGGTTGTTTTTAAAAAATGCTTTTAAAGGCCTCTGACGATACCAGCTGAGCTGCGCGATTATCAGAGGCTTTTTTTTAACTTTTAAAAGCATTTTTTAGGCTGAAGAGGTTGTAGAAAAAATGCTTTTAAAAATAAAAAAAAAGCCTGTGATGATTGTGCGGCTCAGCTGGGCATGGGGGAAGGGGAGCACGGATTGGTGCTACTGGTTCTCCGAACCACCTGCTGTCATCGCTAACAGATCGGGCAATCCGGCCCGGGAGCATTTCACCCCTGATTTATATATGTAAGTCAAGCCGGTTGTTAAACAGTTTTTTTTTTTGCAGCAGTTATTAAGTGAACAACGTAGTTATTAGGTGAACCCATTGTACCCAATTGGAACTTTTTGTTGGAAACTGGAAGTAAGCATCAGTGGTCTGGCAAATAAGGAATAAATTATGATCCCCTGACTAAAAGATGCTACAAAATACCGTAATGCAGGCTGGCTGCCAAGTGCTCTGTGATCATGTGAGCACAGGGGAGGGGCATCCATAGGAAATTCAACACCAGATTATAAGTAGCGGGGAGATCTGTTGTAAATTTGAACAGTCACTAAGTGACCCATGATAAGTTGATGACTACCTGTATATTATATTATAATAATCTGAATTTCAGGGATACGTGCATGGTGAGTGTTTTATTTATTTCATAAACAATGTAATCAACAATACAATAGGCCGGTGTGAAAATGTTGGCTGCAGCTGAGTATCTGAAAGCTCTTTAGCTGAGCAACTGCAATGAAATGTTTTCTGTAATTGCTGATCTGTCTCTCACAAGAGACAGTAGCATATGCTTATCTCAAATAATCAGCCAGGCTGATTATTTGTAACAACGAAATTGAGAAGGCGTCATTAAATCAATTATGATTCTTTTGTCTCACCCCTCCCGGAATTAATTGGACCCAAAGCAGTGTTCGCCATTGTGAGAACAGTTTTCTTCTAAGCGAAAAACCAAGAGATCTCTCCAAATAATCAGAGAAAGAGCTGAAACTAATTAACACGATTTTTTGTTATTGAAAAATATCTACCAGGTCTGCAGAAGAAAGCTTCTTTTAAACAATCGGTCCTACCTTAGTCAAAAATAGGGAATAAGTTCTGTGTGCCTAAACATGCATAGGTATTTGAGCAAAACAACACACATATACACCAACTGTCTTGGCATAATCTTTCTCTAGATGTACACGAAATCAAAAGTCTTATGAGGCATTCTCTGCTGCTACAAAAGCATTGTTTATGTAAATCAAAAGTCACTGCCCTAGCATCTCTGTCCCTCTCTATTTTGTGGCCATGCTGTTCCTCTCTCTTGCCAACCAAGAAGCAGAATAGCAATGGGATACCTTTGTCTACAGTTGGAAGCTTTGCCAAACTTCCCATTTTCCTTTCTTTCTTTCCCTTTTGTTTCCCTCCTCAAAATATGGGGCAAAATGAGAAAGTTTTTAGTACTTCTGCTTTGAGGGAATTGTGTGAAAACACAAAAATGCAGGTAAGCCACTTCTTTCTCTGAGACATTGAGTTACTTCCTCCAAGCTAGCTAAATGTAAAAGTGAAAATATAAATCCAGTTCTGTCATTTAATTTCAACCACAATAGCTCACAAAGTGATTTGTGCACGCATGCACGCACGCACGCATGTACACACACACACACACTCAAGTTCCTTGTGAAAGATCAACCAGCTTTTTGTTGGAGAAATTTACATGAAGTAAACATTTGTGCAGTATCAGATTCATTGTGTTCAAAGCCTTCTTCTAAGTGATAGATGCTAGTGCTTCACAGAAACATATTTGTCTTCTTCTTGGATGATTATGTTTACTGCCTTCTATTGACCTTTCCAAGTAGTTTGATTTTATCTTTATTTGGTTAATAAATCATTGCCTTTTTTTAAAAAAAAATCCTGTGTCTCAACCTACATTTTTTCTTTTCTTTTATAGACCTCTGGTGGACACTATTTTCTCTAATATGAGCACTGGCTCAAACTTGCTGTCGTTTATTAGGCATAATTTTGCAACATGGTTTTGCAGCATAGCCTCTTCGCAAGGATATTTATTCTGCATTTTAACATCCCAGCTGCTTCTCTGCATCTAACATTCACGGTGTTCATTCACCCAGGTTATATATATTCTCCTACTTTTTGTAGCATGCATTTTCCATAGTGGGAACGCAGCAGAAGTTCTGAAAGAGGACCTGGAGATTCCTTTGCATTGATTGCATCTTCATTTTTATGAAGGAATAATAAAAGCGAATTGTCTTCTTTGCCCTTGTCTTTGGAAGGTGGGCCAGATGGCGTTGGCTTCAATGGGAGTGATGGGACTATGAAAGTAACTCCATTGACAATTACAGGAATTCCTCAGCCAAAGAAATGTTTTCAAGATCCCAATGGTAGAAAACTCATTTTTAAGGACAAAAGCGGAAAAGGAAATAAGGAAGAGCAGAAGAAAGAGCGGGAAGGTAACCCTTTTTCTCCCCAAGCATTTAACTCTTGCGCAAAACTTGTGTAGACCAACATAAAATTTGAGTTTCTCCAACTCATCCAACATTATCACCTCCCCACCCCATCATGTTACCCAAATTCTTTTTTAAATATTGCAGGGGACGGTCTGTCAGGGTCTTCATGCCTTTGGTGAGAAAGGCTGAATCAGCCACAGATTTTGTCATAGTCAGCAGGTGACTAGGACCACCAGGGAAGTCCATGGGACAGGCAATTTAAAAAGTCAAGATAATGACCACTGCCATGCAATTAAAATTCTGCCTCTTTTACAACCACAGAATGCACTTTAAATAACTGTGAGGCTTCAGTTGTGTGATCACACTAACCATCTTGAACTATTTTCCAAAGCACCAAAACATAAGACAAGAAACAATGGATGGAAACTTATCAAGGAGAGAAGCATCCTAGAACTTAGGAGAAATTTCCTAATGGTGGGGGCAATCAACCAGTGGAAGGGCTTGCCTTCAGAAGTTGTGGGGTGCTCCATCACTGGAGGCTTTTTAAAAGAGACCGGACAATCATTTATCTGAAATGGTATACGGTCTCTTGCTCAAGCAGGGGGTTGGACTACAAGACCTCCAAGGTCCTTTCCAATTCTATTGTTCTGTTAGCCTATGTTAGAGCAATATCCCTAAGGACCACTCCTGTTTTAATCATTCTCTTCTCCCTCCTGTTCTCTCCTCACTGTCATGTCGGGCTGTTTGAAAAATCTGAACTTGGTTACAGAACAATTCCAGTTAAGTTAATGATGTTGTCAAGTTGCCTCTTTTAGAAGAAACACTCTTACATCTATCTTTCGTTGCGTTTTCTGGAATAACTCAGAGTCCTAATACTTGCTGATCCAGTGTTTGAATACTAATGATGTGATTGTAACAAAATGAATTGTTAAAGAAGAGATTCTCCTCCTTTAATGGAATCAGAGATGTATGGTGCTCTTGCTGATGGATGAATACCAGTAATTAGCAATATTTCATCTGAGTTGGGCTAATTTTGTAGCCCAATGCCTATCTCATCTTACTTCTCATGAAATTACATCCTTGGTTGTGCTTCCTACCTTCAAAGCATAAGCACCAAGCATACTCTTGGTCTGATTAAGAGAACGTGGTTGACAGAGAGTCATGACAAGAAAAACCAATGAACCTTCAACTTATTTATCAACACTGGAGTATCTCAAGGAAGTTATAAGTGCACATACAGCATTACTCTTTCTTGAGATAATGGAAAAAGAGGCCGGGAACGCTGCTATTAGTTGTTGTACTATTCTTACAGAATACTTTCCCTTTAAATTTAAAACTTCCACCATCTCTTCCCATTAAGAAGCTGCTTAAATTAAAATGAAACTTGACACTATTTTAAAATTTCAATTTTGCTTCTGGTTTCCATTTTCATCTTGTATTTCAATTAGACTCTTCCTTTTTCTGTTTCTGCTGCTGCTGCTGCTGCAGATGTTGTTAATTATTAACAATTTTGATTGTAATGCTCCTTACCATGGATGTTATAACTTTAGTGGATTGCTGTAAACCACCAGGAGGGTTTTTGATTTGGTGATAGGCTGCCACAGGTTGTGGCACGCGGTGATAGGTAGAATGAATGAATGAATGAATGAATGAATAGTAAATACTATCAATTCCTTTCTTTATGCCCAGCATGGGGTTATTGAATACAGGCAGCAATGCTAATCTGATAAATGAAACACTTTTAATAGATTCAAACTCATGAAGAAAAATCATGTTATTTTATATTTATCCATGAATTTTAATGCAGACACATTTGAGAAACGATTAATGAAAACTTAGTGCTGCACTCCAGTAGTTAGAGAGGCATTTCTCAGATAGGCATGGCAATAAATCTGACTTGAACGAAGACGTTGCTTTAATGACATAAATGCACAAGTGGGTGAACTGTTTTTATACTGTTATGCCCTATTTGTTTGCCTGCTCTTCTCCTAGAACAGTCATCTATGGGGAACGATGTTAGGAGAGGTTGAGGATTATTTCTATCACTGCAGATTGGCCCATCAAATATTACAATTCCCACTTCAAGCCTAGTAATAGTGCTGAGATTTATGCAGCAGTTTTCCTCAGTATTCAAATTATTTCATATACTAATTCTCCAATTAGTATTCATATACTAACTCTTATCCATAGTGACTTAGTTGTAAATCTAGCTGAGTTCAACAAGACTTTTAGATAAGTTTTACAGCTTTAATAATGGCTCAAACTTTATGGTTACATGACAAATGCTTAAAGAAAAAATGTTAACAATTAGGAATAACCCAGCACAGAGACCAGGTTTCTATGCATAAAATTATTTCAGTCCTGTTTAAGCAATCTCTGTCCCATATTTATACAGGTAGTCCTTGACCTACGATCACAACTGAGCTCAAAATTCCTGTTGCTAAGCAAAACATTTGTTAAGTAAATTTTGCTCCCATTTTACGACCTTTTTTGCCACAGTTGTTAAGTGAATCACTGCAGCTCTTAAGTTAATACCATTGTTGCGTGAATTTGGCTTCCCCATTGGCTTCGTTTGTAAGAAGATCACAAAAGGTGATCACATGACCCTGGGACATTGCAACTCTCATAAATATGAGTCAGTTGCCAGGTGTCTGAATTTTGATCACATGATCGTGAGGATGCTGCAATGGTCGTAAGTGTGAAAAGTGGTCATAAGTCACTTTTTTTCAGTACCATTGTAACTTTGAATGGTCACTAAGCAAACTGTTGTAAATCAAGTCAAACTGAATGCCGTCAGTTGCACAAATATGTGCAGGGTAGGTGCTGAGGGAGGGTAGATGGCATAAATTGAAGATGTATCTTGTCACACAGCAGACCTGTGAACTGTGCCTTCCTCTCAACGGCAGGTGCATTGTGGGATAGGCAAAGATAGAATTATCCAATTCAGCAAGATGGGCCAGGCTCTATATGGGTGATACTCATATAAACCCTGGCTTCCCAAACCAACTTCAACTCTTTTGTCTGTAGTTGGTGCTTCTCAAAATAATCCGCACATATACACACAGAGACAATTTTCCTACCAGCAACTTAAAGAATATCCATAGCATCATCAACCCATCACTGAAGGGATATAACACTTCTCCTTGTGCCAATTATTTCATCACAATAATAGCTGGGTGACCTTAGAATATGTAACAGTAACATTAACAGAGTTGGAAGGAATCTTAGAGGTCATATAATCCAACCCCTTGCTCTGACTTACTCCTGAAGAAATGAGGGTGGAAGCGCTTCACAGCACTTCTTTCAAGCTCATTAGATTGTATACATCCTGTCGCATCCAGCCAGCAAAATAGCATATAAATTGAGACACAATCAGCATGCAATTTTGTGCATTTCCCCAAGCATTTTAGCATTTTTAAAAAACCTGTTTTTATGCTTTTAAGTGCCTGCATTATTCTGGGATAATAGCTCTTATCAGTTGTTTTTTTAAAAATAATTATTACATCTTTCCTACGCTAATCGTTAATTTTGTTTTTTAAAGTGTTTTTAATGTTTGAAGTAAATGTGCAACCCATATAGGCAACTTCCATTTGGGGGTAGCTCAGATTGGAAATAGAGAAATAGGCAAAGTAAAATATCCATCCTTTACATGCACGCGCCTCAATATAACTGAAAGATTAGCTTAAACAAGTGCCTTCTGGTGATTGGGCAAAGGTAGAACCTCTCATGTGGACAGAGAAAATGTTCTGAAAAGTGGATATTCATGAAACATCACCATTTTTTTTCCTGAGTGCCTCAGGCAATATAGAAAACAAGAAAGAAACAAAGCTTAAATATTTTCACGTCTCCCCTTGTATCCACTCATCATTCAATGGAACGATAACAAAGATACCCAGCGGTAATTTTTAGTTGTTGAGGAAAAGAAATGAATTTTGCCCTCAGAGCTTCATTTTTTTTTTTTACCTTCTGAAGCTCCAAATATCAGCAGGGTGAATATTTTTAGTAAATAGTTCAGTAAAGAAGCTGTGTTGGTTTTCCATCTTTTAAAGAATTCGCAAAGCACAACAGAAGAGAAATAAGTGATGCATGGCCCAAAAGCCACAGGCTATCTTTCAAACAATGACCAAAGAAGAAATTAAAGTGGCAAGAAAATGAAACTTGTTTTCTCTGGGGGGAAACCACCACTACAACAAAACGTGACATCAGCTGGTGATGGAGGTCAGCAGTGGCGGGTTTTAAGATGGAAAGGAAAGCCAGTCCTGGGAGCGAACTCTGGAAATGTAGCATACCCAATCAACTGTAATTTTGTGAGAGGAGATCACTGTCAAAAACAAAAGGGAATTTCAAGATTAAAAACGTGAAGCCAACAAGAAAGAGAAAGAGAGCAAAATGCAGTGCCAAATCACACAGCAGCTTGTAAAATCATCTGATCGGTGAAGCTCAGAAACAAAAGGTGATGATTCTAATCCTGTGTTTGCTTAGAGCAGAGCAATATAAGATTAGAGCTGACTGAAAACAATGGGATTTCCTTTGTGATCTCATGTAAAATAGTGCGGTAAATTTATTAATAAGGCAAGATCTGTCTGCTTGCTTGGGAGGATAATTGTCCTTCAACTCAAGGTGGCTACATGGACACATCCATGGATCTTTAGTGACAGCAAGACACAAAGGGTTTTGCCTTTGTTTCCTTACAGGATTTGGGTTTCCAGTTTTCTAGCTTAATCTATGCTTTAAGGATTCCCTGGCTATCCTCCACTTAAGTGTTAACCAAACGTGATGTGTGGGTTATGGCCCACACAAATTCCAAAAAATATTACATTCTAAACATGAACACATAAACCATATTTAGTTATTGGATTTCTATATATTTATTTAGTTATTAGATGTCTATGTAGAGCCATGGTAGCACAGTGGTTAGAATGCAGTATTGCAGGCTAATCTGCTGACTGCCAGCAGTTCGATTCTTATCAACTCAAGATTGACTCAGCCTTCCATCCTTCCGAGGTGGGTAAAATGAGGACCCAGATGGTTGAGGGCAATATGCTGACTCTGTAAACTGCTTATAGAGGGCTGTAAAGCACTGTGAAGCGGTATATAAGTTTAATTGCTATTGCTATATTTCAACTTCCATTCAGGATGTCAAGGCAGCTCACATTCTAAACTCTTCTCTGATTTTTCCCACCAACAACCTAGTAAAGTAGGTTTGGCTGAGAGACAATGACAGGGTGAAGCTAGTCAGTGAATTTCCATGACTGAGGATGAACTAGAACTCGGGTCTTCCTGTTCTCAATTCTAACACCTTCCACCACTACTCTCGTTTAGAGCATTTTGCCTTAGTGAAGTGTTACTTTTGAGATGTGGAAGATATTTCTAAAAGGCAAGTGGTGATAAAGAATTAATGGACTGATTTAATACTTCATTACATGAAGAAGGCAAAAATGTCCCTTGGGTGACATGAATAACTAGCTATTTCAACTGTGTGAAAAATGATGAAACCAAAAGTGGTGCATAGGTTTCATTTTTTTGTGTCTCTGTGACATTCTTCAAGCTATTCAGAAATAATCCTTTGCTAAATGAAACCACTGCAACCTGTGAGTCAACTTCCTTGCTTTTAGATTTATGAATAGTGCCGATTTGTAAATATAAAATAAAGGTGTGTGTTGCAATACTTAGGCTGACTTTTTATGCCCCAAGGAGGGGAATAAAAGACTTTGCGGAAGAACTGTAATGTTGGATACCCTCCCCCTCACTGCAGTTATTGGTACTGTCCAAGACTGAGAATTACAAACCTCTGGAAGCTCCCAAAGGTGGCATAGTGGGAAAGAGAGGGGAGGAACAGCTATATTGGAGCTTGTTTGATGGTGCTGAGAATCAAGTGAAAGCATATAGATAAAGATATGTGACTTAATTGTAGAAATGTCAGACTGAGCTTTTTTTTTTTTGCTTTGATTTATATGCCGCCCTTCTCCATAGACTCAGGGCGGCTTACAATGCGTTAAGCAATAGCCTTCATACTTCTGTATATTTGTACAAAGTCAGCTTATTGCC
>JANHZT010007047.1:21960-42253 GCA_032468215.1 Stegonotus admiraltiensis | reverse complement strand
TTTCGCTTCCAATCCTGGAAGCTTCATCAATTGTATTGATAAAGCTTCCAGGATAGGAAGTAAAATGTTTTTGTCTTCTTTACTTAAACAGTACTTTAGCCACTGCGCAACCTAGGCTCCTCTAGTTAAAAACTAGTTTTTAACTTCCTAGTTTAGCTTACAGCCCTGGAACTTCCTAGTGATCTTCCACCCAAATATTAACAAGCTTTGTTCAGTGGTGGCATTCAGCCGGTTCTATCCAGTTTGCGCAAACCAGTAGCGGCGGCTGGAGGAGGCTCCGCCCACCTGCCCAGACATCATCCCCTCCCGTTTTTGATGCTTTGCGCATGCAGAGCACACTCGCATTTGCGAACCGGTAGTGAAGGTAAGTGAATACCACCCCTGGCTTTATTCCTAATTAATTTTTTGAGTTTCGTAAAGATTGATCAGATACAACTATGTGGCTGGCCTTATTACTGTAAGTTGATTTTTAAAAAGTGGTACTGATAATATTAATTATTAAACAGAACACAATTCACCTGGATAGCCATCACCTTCAAGAGTGTCATAATTGTTGAGAACAGGAGATGCGCTGCTAGTAGTGGAAGAGCTGTCAATAGCTAGAGAGAAAATACAGACATTCAACTGATAATACGTGCATGCTAATAGATTCATAACACTATCTGCTACGAAACTGTAAAGATCTTACAGGGAATTGCAATCTATTGCTAATTTCATAAGTTACTAGAAAACCTACTTGTAAAGAACAGCTGAGGTCAACTGAACAAGTACATTAGCATATATTTAAGTATACTAAAAAGGTAAACATGGGAAAAGCCCATTAAAAAAGCAATAATCTGAAAAGTTAGCCATGTTTATTCTTGTTTGTAAGTTTTAAGATAGTAACTACATATTATGTCTCTCCACTCAGAAGCTTCCGAGTTAGAGAATCACTTGCAAAGATGAACAAGGGCAAGAAAACCTGTTACGCTTTAGAAGCATTTGCAAATGCTATGAGAAACCGATAATCAAGGACTTTTTGCAAAGGGTTCCCTTAGTGCAGATTTTTCTTGTGTCCTTATACATATTCAAATAACCTCCTTTATGAAGAGACATTTCATGGTCATATCATGAAATACAAACACAAACATTCTTTGATATTAAGTAACTATAAACCAAAGACACAATGGTGTTAATTCATGCAGGAGTTCTGTTGCAACAAATGTGCAGCAAACAATGCACACACACAGAGGGGCTCCAAAATTTTCTTTCATCCAATCAAAGTTTTTTTCTGTTGAAGGAAAAATTTGGGCAGAGGGTGGAGCCTTATGACTATTACAAACCATACTGTGCTCTTTGCTGAGTGTTGTTAAAGTGCAAAATATCAGGGATCATTTATGTTCAAAACATTAATCTGAACTATTCATGTTCTTCCAGCCATTAGGTCCACAAAACAAAGTATAAACATGCAGAGAAAATTTGACACAAACACATGCCTGAAGAGGTTGGTGGGCTATATACCTCAAAAGATTATGCTAAAAAAAAAATCACCATTTATAGGTGTTATTTGACTAATTATGACAGATGCATTCAACTAAAAGGTTGCTTTCTTATAAAGACTTACCAGGAAGTAAGTCCTATTGAACTCAAATGATCTTTACTACTTCCTAGAAATTTACAAAGATTCCAGTGTCAATGTCTGATGTATAACAATTGTTTATTATACTGGGATATTACACATCTGCTGTGTAGAATGTGAGTCAATACTACCTGCCATTTGCCAGATGGGTTTCAGCAAAAAGATAAAACTGAAAACCAAATTAAAAATGAGGTTTCAGTGTCAACATTCCAGTATTTATATCAGACTTTTGTATTTCAGCAGGTTCCCAAAGTTTTTTAAAAAATCTCCAATACATTTGTAGTACTCTAGAAAAATTCTCACATTGCACTGAACTCTCCAACTTTGCAAGCAAATGGATAAAATGTTTGAGGTAGGACAATCTTATAGCTATCCCACCGCAATTATGAATACGTTTTCTAATTCATTTGTACTTTTTATTCACTCTTTCAATAATCAGAATAGAATGTGGAACACTATCCCATTACTATACCAATTTTAAGAAATATGGTGAGCAAAGCAGCTGGAACAGAAATTTCATAGTAATCTTTTTGATTTGTAAGTAACTTGACTCTCTTAGCATCTACTATGTACATGAGACTGAGTATATTAAACAAGCTGGTCAGTAATTAATATCCATTTTTAATTCTTTTAAATGGATTGTAGACTATATAACTTAGTAAACGTTTCCCTACATATTAGCATCTGGCATTGGTGATTCATAGCATTTTATATGACATAAAACAAGGAAACTGACAGTGCTGAGACTTTTACATTCTATTATGAAAAAGAATAAACCCGTGCGTAAGTAAAAACAGAACAATTTTAGCTTGAGAACGACACTGAAATTTCAAAATCTTTAGGATATTATTGAAAGCACATTTTTATATGCTAAGCATATAAATATTGCCATACATATTGGGGCAGTCTATACAAAACATTTACACATAGGTGTACGTGGTTTAATAACACTCTTCCATTTTTTAAAAAAAATGTTTAAATTTTGTTTACTTTTTTAAAAAAGGTTCGTTTTCATATTTATGTTGTAGGTACACTTTTTAAAGATAAAGCTTTAGTCAATCATCTTTTGATTTTAAGCATCTTCAAGTTCATTTTTCTCAGATGCTTGCCTAAATTTATTAAAGTTGAAATAATCTACACATGACAGACAGTCTCCTTTTTAGGAAAGGCAGAATGTAATGTATTGGCAAAGGTTAACATATTTGCCTTAGCAGTAAGATGGAAAGACTGCTTCCATAATGAGAAAGCAATGTGTATTTAGTATTTACAGTGATGCTAAAGGAAGAAAGGATATTTTTTTTAAAAAAACACACTTCCAAACTACACATATTATATCAAATACTGTAAACCTATTTCTAATGAAGGAGATGTTCGTTTTTATAGCCACTTATACTGAAGTAAGTAAGCTCTATTCAATTACATGTGACTAACCTCTATCTAAACATGTAAAATAATTCCATAATGAAGCCCTGGCATCTTTTGTACAAATCTTTTCAACTCTTAAATGCATATTATTTAGGCTCCAAAATGATAGTTTGTTTGAATTACTTGCACTGAAGAAATGGAATAATGCCATCAAAAGTGAAAAGTTAGAAATACTGGTGCAAAGCTAAAGCAGACCTGCTTCCTCATCCTCATCCTCCTCTTCCTCATCATCTGAACTTGATGACAAGGGAGTTGCTGAAGAGCTAGCTTGATTATTAACATATCCACCATACTGCATGCCTGTAAAAGTGGAAAGCACAAATACCGAAGTCAAACACACAGGAAAGGCAAGAAATTGAAAGCACGAATAAAAGCATTAAAGTAACACCAATCCAAGCACAACAAAGGACACTAACATGAAGAGCCACCTAGTTAACCCCGGAGAAGTTCTCTTTATAGAAGTTAACCACCAGTTCTGAAATGCTGTGGTGTTAGTAACAGGCAGAGAAACTTAGTAGTGGAACAGAACACAATTTACCCATCATTAGAGATTTTAAGAAGTCAAAATTGTTTCTTAATTATCGAGTTACATTGAGAAATCACTGCCCTTGATGTAGAAGTATAAAACAGTCTTTCTCACCCTTGACAATTTTTAAGATATGTAGACGTCAACTCCCAGCATTGAATACTGGCTGGGGAATTCTGGGAGTTGAAGTCCACATAACTTAAAAGTTGCCAAAGTTGAGAAACGTTGATCTAACACACGCACCCAGTTCTACAATTTTTATCGTTTCTGGTTTATGTTGAATAGTACGGTGACTTTTAAATTATACTGTGCTTTCTTTTATGACTGAAAGTCATTGGGAGGTAATAGTATATCAATGAAAGGAATAACAAATAATAAAGATTAACCAGCAATGTCAACCCATTAAACTTGGCATAAAGACCAGGGGAATTTTTTCAAGTCCAATTATCCATTGTCTTGGAAGTAACTCACTACTAAAGCCCATCAAAACCGGACAGTCAAGGACTTTTTGCCAGAGATCCTAAGTAATCCTTAGCATCAAAATCTATTCCACAGCTTCTGAAGACTCTTCTCACTCCCCCCCCACCCCAATGATACTTTAAATGGTGATTTTATTTTATATTTATATTTATCAGCAAAGAACAGAAGTGAAGCACTTCCGCAAAGCTGCAGGTAATTTCTTGATCCAGATAACTGAGAAAGTCTTCTTTGAAAAATTCTTAAAGAATGTAGATGGATAGTTGTGGATCACTGATCATCCGAATAAACCTTAAAGTTACATCAACTCAATGAGTTCCAATTCAGAGTAAAAGAAACTGTATCAGGCTAATAATAAAAGTTTGGTGTACAATATGAGCTGATATGGAAAAACCTGTATATATCTGGCCTTAGAGATGACCCTCGGTTTTTATTTGCAAGCAACAACTTATAGCAATTGACAGTTTGGGAATATAGTGTCTACAAAACTATTAAACAAACAATAATATTAATTTATGCACATCTGTACATGAAACTGGAAGTTAGCAAGGAGGAGCCTAAAAAGCAAAATTCAAGTGTGAGAATTTAAGAAAAAAACAAACAAAACCCAAGAATACACCAAAATCTCCTTCAGTAAGTTTTTTGAATTAATTTTTCCTAATTGGAAATGAGCAGTAATCAACTATTAGATAGAACATTTTGATATCATTAAAATGCATTTTCAATGTGATTATTTTTAAATCATTGTATTTTCCTTAATTTCCAGAGTGCCCTCATTTTCACATAACATTACATTGGAAATTTACAACTTTCATTATACAGAAACAATCATTTATTGTATATTCAAACTATGATGTAGGAAAGGAGAGGAAATGGGGTTGTCAGCAATGGAAATGAAAATTATTTTGATAAATCCTTCTAATTATAGCAACTAGAATACATAAAGTGTACCTGACTTTTTATGAAAGGAGGCTCCACTTAAACATTCAAAACAGATATATGTTTTGAAACATTTTTCAAGATATGACCAACATTCAAATTATTTTTTCCAAATACCTTTGGCTATATGATGATTAGGTACCAGCCATTTATAGTGAAAAATTTATACAAGATGTAACCCCTGAGACATCACGCTAATAACAAAAGTAAATACTGTCAATTTCATGGTTCTCCCACTTGTAACACGTGGCTGTGAAATGCAGACCATAAAAAAGCTAAATAAGATTGTTGAGAACAACTTGGACCAGAAGAACAAATTACTCAACACTCCATGATGCAAACTCAAGACTGTTCAATGGAAGGTCAATGAAAATAAGATTTAAATATTTTAGATATGTAAAGAAATGGCAGATATAAATGAAAAAACCCTGATGTACAGAAATCATTTGAAAGCAATAAAAGAGGTCATTAGAAAACAAGTTGACAAAATTGATGACACAAGTCAAACGCCTACAAGACGTATGTGTCATATGTCATCAGGAGACAATCTTGATGAAAAGAAGTTCATCTAGTCTCAAAGAGTCAGAAGTGACTGAATAACTTAACAACTGAGAGTTCTAACTAACTTACAATAGCTATTACTAAAGTTATTTGTTAAGTGTAATACCAATATCTAGGCCAGTGATGACCAACCTTTTCGGCACTGAGCGCCCAAACTGGAACGCATGTGCGCCGGAGTGCCAGAAACCCGAAGACCATGCCCCCTGACCAGCTGGTCTTCAGGTTTCTGACAGTCCTGCACACGCGAAGAGCATTTGGATCAGCTGGTGACAGCGTGCGTGCCCACAGAGAGGGCTCTGCGTGCCACCTCTGGCACACGTGCCATAGGTTTGCCATCACGGATCTAGGCCATCTAACCATTGAAGTGCAGAATCGTTTACATGAAAAAAATTAAAATACTGGATTGATGCATTTAATTTAATTTAATTAATTTAATTTAATTAATTTAATTTATATACCGCCCTTCTCCAGCAGGACTCAGGGCGGTGCACAGCCAAGATAAATACACATATATACAAAAATTAAAACCATTTTAAAAATATTAAATAGGTTTGGCCGAATTTAAAATCCCACAAAACAAATTTAAAAACCCCAATTAAAATTAACGAAAATCATGCCCTCAGGTTATGTGAGGTGAGAAAACTATTCAAGACTGTCCATTGCTGAGGTGGTAGTTCAAAGCTTGGCATCTTTTTGTGGGGTCATTTATAATGTCTACCCATGTCTGGGCATTCAGCGACCCATTTGGCTTTCCACTGGGAATAGATGTTAAAATTGTTGGGTATATTATTAAACATATTACTAAAGTATGAACATGAGAGAACAATCAGAATGATTCCTGTGAGCTCTCATCATACAACTTCCTTCCATATTTCTTCAATATACTGTATAACTTAAACCCAAAACAAAAACACTGAAATTTGGAAGTTTTGCCCCTCTGTGGGGCTAGTTGCACTTTAGCAAAAACAGAAGCTAAAATGATTGCCTGTTAACTTTCAACAGAATCTAATCTCAGAATAGCTACGTATGTTTTACCCATTAAAAACAATGGCATTCAGCATAAGCCACTTGGGTCACAAAAATTTGGACAACCACAAGAAAGCAGGAAAAGATGCAGGAAAACTAATCCTCTGCTTACTATTTATTGGCTGTGCTGGTGGCCTGAGGTAGTAGCCTTAGCCTCAACCCAACCACCTCTTCCTGGCAGCTGCCTCTGAAGTCTTCTCAAACAAATGCATAGAACAGTGATGAATGAATAACAAAGTCAAAAATTCTAAATCAAGTAACCAAACCAAAATAAGTTATTAGTATAGAACCTTGGAGTGTACATGGATGAATTTATTGAGGCTAAGTGTGCGTGTAAACTCAGGACGTGTTCCTTTTCTCCTACCAATTCAGGAACTTTGAGTTCCTTTGGAGATTATACTCATTACACATATACAAAGGTTTCCTGATTCTTCCTGATTTGTGGATGTTCTGAAGGATCAGATGTTGAGACATGTAAACCTTAATTAGTCAGCGATCTCTTCATCTCTTCACATTTCAACAGAAATCTTGCAGCACTGGTTCATAAGAGTTTCGGTTGCCAACTGGATGTAAGCTCCAGTCCAGCACTGAATCTAATGGCCCTCAGAGCAATTTCTTTCTTAGAGTAAGATTTTTGTCCAATGACATATTAATTCTTTCTCTATTACGCGTTCTTTGAAATCCTATTTTTTTACTTCCAAATTAAAACATTATATATCACATCTGGCCAAAGCTAAACAGCAATAGGGACATGATTGATCTCATGTGTTACTACGGCCAAAACAGGAGAATTAAAAAAAAAACAATGAGAACAAGAACAAAAGACATTTTCCAACTATAGCAATTAAAGGAGACTAAAGTATTCAGAACAATTAACAGATAGATTTTGGCTTCCACTTGAAATAAAACAACCCATCTGGATTGATGTCCAAAAACAGACATTTTGGGTTTGAGCATGGGCCACCTGAAAACCTCTGTACTGTTTTGCCCAGAACATTTTGTACATACATGAACATAGATTTAATTGTTGTAATTTAATCTGTTTTTATATTTAACAATTGTCAAATGTTTGTATGTTTTATCTTGCTCTAAGCTGCTCAGTCACTTTGAACTGTGAGATGGGCAGCAAACAAATTAGATAAATTTGTACATCCTCCTAAAAATACATCATGCATTATGACAGTATTTAAACAAAAGATCATCACTGGGACAACTTGATTCTGACTCTATAACAGCAAATGTTGTCGTGCATTAATTGCAGGCTCTTATATTTTAATTAAATATGTAGTATTTATTTATTAAATTTATATACTGCCCATCTCACTGTCCCAAGTGACCCTGGACAGCTTACAATAGTATAAATTACATACATTATTTATGCATTATAAAACATGGACTATAGTTAAATTAGAACTAAAGTCTTACAAATAATAAATTACAAGCCTATACAGTTTTCAGGATTACCCATTCCAACCAATAGCTGTTTTATTAAAATATAATTTGGAACACATCTTTTTTTTTCTTTTAAGCCAATTTCTATACCTTCATGAAGAAAAGAATCTGATGACTGTGTAAGACAAGATGAAGTGATGGGCTTTCCTGTCTTCTCTACAATAGATGTTTTAACTGAAGAATTTGCAGCTGAAGCCACTCCTTGGTTAGGTTTTACTGACTGGATATTCTGATTTACATAATGTAGTGACCCTGAAAAATCAAACATGGGGAGTATACGTTAGAAGGGATTACTTAAATTTACAAATGATTTTTGAGGTGACAGCAACTGAACATTTAAAAACAGATACAGAATGAAATTTCTGAAAATGACAGGAACAGAAGCATGCAGATAATGGTTTCAAAAGTTTGTAATAAAATTAGGGTCATTTACAATATACTATTAATATAGTTTGATAATTTTGTTTAAGTCTTAAATGATACAAAGCAAGCAAAAATGACAAATCCTATATTTACAATGTAATTTTTATTCTCATGAAGATGATTGTGGAACCTTCGTCTTAATGACTGAACCCACTCTGATTACACTCAGCGTCTAATTCTTGATGCCTGTTATATCACAATAGATCAGGGCTCTCAAACTCGTGGCCTGCGGGCCAGATGTGTCATTTGCTGGCCACGCCCACGCCCAGTTTAGCAAAGGGGGGGAAAGTGGTAATACATCACGTGACGCTGTGAGTTTCACATCCCTGCAATAGATGAATATAATGAATTTTTCAAAAAGAGTTGAAAAAATTGTGTAGGACTTCCATCTTTTTATTACTAATTAGCTTCATTACACATATTTGCTTTCTTTTCAGTTAGTCCTTGATTTACAACAGTTTGTTTATATGAGAGTTCAAAGTTACAACAGAAGTGAAAAAAATGACTTATGACCATTTTTCACACTTATGACCATTGCAACATCTTCACAGCCAAGTGATCAAAATTGAGTCGCTTGGCAACTGACTCATATGATGGTTGCAGGTTCCCAGGGTCATGTGATCACTTTTTGCAACTTTCTGACAAGCAAAGTCAATGGGGAAGCCAGATACACTTAACTGTGTTAGTAACTTAACAACTGCAATGATTCACTTAAGAACTGTGGCAAGCAAGGTCATAACAGTTGGGGCAAAACTGACTTAACAATATCTCTATTTAGCAATAGAAATTTTGGGCTCAATTGTCAACTTTAGTCAAGGACTAAATGGATGTTTGGAATCAAACTTGAAAAACAAATTAGCCTATTGAGGATAATTAATATCAGCAAGAAAATGAAGAATCAGCTTCCAGTTTTTTAAAAAAGAAGCAATAAAGTGAAAGCAATATGAAAAAAATGCACAAATCAGCGTTGCCTACTATAGGC
This sequence comes from Stegonotus admiraltiensis, assembly GCA_032468215.1. Classification (NCBI taxonomy): domain Eukaryota; kingdom Metazoa; phylum Chordata; class Lepidosauria; order Squamata; family Colubridae; genus Stegonotus; species Stegonotus admiraltiensis. The sequence continues at coordinate 32,824 of JANHZT010007047.1, read as the reverse complement.
AACATATTGCTTATGGTTATTATCCTGTAAATAATTTTTATTCTTTTAAAGATATGGATGATCTAAACAGAGCAAACAATCTTGCACATAAGCCAAGAATTTATTTTAACAGCACCAAGTTACTTGGTTTATATTACAGTTCAGAAAGAAAAAGCAAACTGGAGAGGAGAAAAAAAATTGAAAATATGAAGCATTTTTATAAAAACATTTAGCCTCCTTAGCTTGCATACTTTATGTACAACAACAGTCAATTCATTTTAAGCATATTTGTATTCTCTGTCACATATAATTTCTCTATGCAATACCTGTACTCATTGTGTTGTTTGCTTCAGGAAGAGCTCCTGTAAAGCTGCCATGATTCCCCTGAGCCAACTGGAGCTCTGGAGCACTCCATGATGCAGAAGTGTAGCCCAAAGGAACTCTGGGTTGTCCTATAGGTGGGGCTCTAGTTTGATTAGAATAAGCACCTGCTGCATTCAAATGGCCATGTGCAATCACAGGCTGGGTACTAGGCATCTGCCCATATGGATTGTCAGTGGACATTGGAGGATATACAATATTAGGATATGCAGCACTAGACACAGGAGGCATGGGATAATGACTAGAGGAAGCAACAAATCCCTGAGATGGAACAGAAGAGCTGGAAGAATGCAAGACGGAATTGTTGTAGGGACCAGTAAATGAAGAATATGACTGTGAAATGCTGGTATGCAACTGGGATGCAGGAGGTACTGTTCCTTGGAAAGGTCCTGGTGGTTCTGCATTATGAGGTGCTCTATTGTACAAGTGTTGTGATCCCTGTGAATTTAACATCTTCGGTGTCACAGAAGAGACATTAGCATTTTGTGCTGGTGCAGAACATTGGGGAGAATAATAATCTGCACCATAATAGTTTTCCAGCTGTGAAGGAATCGCTTTACTGGGCACTTGTGAGAAGTTTCCTGAGGGAGCTTTATAGTTTTGAGGATGTGATCCATATCCAGGGGAGAACTGCATCAGTTTATGTGATAGTCCTGAAAGAGAGAGTACAGCAATTAAAAGTGCTTACACTTTAAAGGAAGAGTATGAACTCAAATACCAGTAGGACATATCAAAAAAGTGGGAAGATACAAATTAGTTTCAGGATGTTTGTTTTTGCTGGAGAAGGTCTATCATCTAAACACTAAGAGCTGACACTAATCTGATGACATATAATCACTCAATCAGTATAGAGAATGAATAATTTTGAAGAAACCTGCATAATGACAAGTTGCAGCCAGTTCATGTAAAAAATTTGTATCAAAAATGAGTGGAAAATATCATGTATATAATTTTATAATTACAAAATTCTTCTTATAGACAGGAGACAGTACCTGCTCACAATGTATTTCACTTCTTTTCAACTGGAACTAGATATTTACACAGTGATAAATATAACACAATAATCTAAATTTGGAGATGCTAACAAGAAATATCTAAATTATAACAATTACAGGCAACTCGTGTTTCAGCCTAAGACTGAATCTTATCTGATATACTGTGTTTTAGATTCATAGACAGACATAGATATATAGATATAAATAACATGATGGTACTTCAATTTACTTTGAGGCCCGTGCTGCATCTTTCCTAATGTTCTAGATCACAGGGATAATCTATTCTCTCGGGGCTTCCTGTCCAGTTCAATGTCCCTGTACCTACCCGAGGGAAGCAAGTCAGTCGGCCACGATCAAAATTTTTGTTGCGCAGCCTATTCGTTTCTCCTAATGACGTATCCGACCCGTCTTTTCCCGCTTAGCCGCCTCTTCCTCGCCGGGCCACAGTGTTTATTTACAGCTCTTCCTTCCAACACCTTTTGCTGAAGTCGGCGACGATAATGGTTGAGGCCCGGACGGGACTTCCTTATATGCCCTTTTGGCCGACCAGAAGGAAACCGCTACCTCTTAATCGTGACCCCGGAAGCTCCGCCTCAGAAAGCCAATGGACAGCGTCTATTGGTCTAAAATGTTTCCCAGTTTGCAGTGCGAATATGTGGTTTTTCTGGAACTTCCTCTCGACCAAAAGATAAACAGCCCCATGGCTGGTAGTAAAAATATTTATAGTGGTGAGCGCGGAATTGGAGTAATGTTAGCATTTTCATAATGGTTGGTTTAATATTTTTTTTAATTTTTTTCATTTTATTTATATGCCGCCCTTCTCCGGAGACTCAGGGCGGCTTACAATGCTTATATTGGTTTATTGAATAAGTTATGGATGGATGGCTTGACTCAATGACAGATAAAAGCCATAGTTTATAGACGGAAATGGCTGGGTTAATACAACGTTGCTAAACTGTAGTTTAACTACAGTATAATGTGAAAGCATTGGTTTCTTTGTGTTGTGCTTGGCTCCTGCGGGGGATTACCTGGGCATGTAGTTTCCTTGGCAATGTTATAGAATAAGTTTTATAAAAGCTGCTTTCTAAGGTTGTGTGCGCGCGCGTTTGTATGTTTTACATGTATAACTTACGGCGAGGATATATTCGCTAACGATCTTCTACATTAGGCTAATCAAGGTCTGATTTTGAGCCAAGGTTGCTAGATGCTGCTACCTAAGTGATCCTGGTATTTTGAATAAACAACAGTTGGTTGAGTTCACACAGCATGCTAAGTCATAATGTACTTTGTTTGCTTAGTATTTTTTATAAAGGCAGTGTTTTTGGTTACCTGGCTACGCTCATGCTCAATTACAATACCAACAATCATTTTTAAAATTTCAGTTTTGAGGCAAATCAGAAAAAAACTTTATTGGAGGAAGGTATTCTATATGAACAAAGAAGGGACAAATAGGTTTGTGGGGGTTTTTTTTAATCACAGAATGACCATGTAATCTTAGATGTGTGATATATGCTTTACATATGTGCTAAACATGTTTAAAGACCAAAAAGGATCTTCCTCATTTTGGCATCTGTGAGATACTGAGATTGTCTTTTAATAATTGTATATATAACAGATTTCTAGAAGTCACAAAAGTAATGTACTGCTTCTTGCATACTTGAATGTGTGGTTACAAACTACCAGGACATTGATTGTCTTTTATTTTGTCCAGTGAATACAGTCATTAGAATTACTATTTCTATTTATATTGTGATTACACTTCCAGAAATAACTTTCAAACATCATTTGAAGCAGATAATTGTAGAAGAGAATATCAATAAGTTAAATTTCTTGAGTTATTCAATAATTGCTCAGTATAAGAAAAGTTAACCATTCCAGACAAACTACATTGAATTGTTTTGTGAGAATATATCCGAGTGAGGGTATGGCTAGCTGCCCATTAAGGGACAAAGGAGACTAAGATAAATTAGTCTCCTAATGGGCAGCAGGATGTTTGCTGGCTGCCAGAAAAAAAGCCTAGAAACTAGTGGATTGTGATTTCACTGAACTGGGGCTGCATAAAAATCTTGGTTTACGTAGGAAGAACCTGGCTAAGAGAAAAACACATAAAGACCTACGAAAAGAAAAGATATGTATGTATGTATGTATGTTTGTATGTATCTTTGAATTTATGACAAATCCCCTCCAAATTAATAAATACTAAAAATAATGAAAAGATAAGGATACAAGTAATTTCCAACCCATTTTTATTTCAGTTTACAACATTTATTAACATAAGCTGTAAAAATATAAACATTTAATTTTCCTTTCTTTGTTCTATGTAGTATAGATTCTTGCTTAAATTTAGAGAAGCTTCTGTATATATTCTTAGTTTCATCACTGCTGCATATTTTTCAAGTTCCCAATCAAATATTGTCACTATATCTTTTTTTCACCCAGTGTTGTGCAATACAACTTGACTCCCTGTGAAATCAAATATTAGATCTTATGTTTTTGTTAAACTATTTTGACTTAAATGCACTATTGTAGTATTAAAGAATTTAAAGTACAGCAGGCAAAATAGAATTCAACAATTCAAACAAAAATAGAATAGTCTTTACAAGAGTATTAATGTATTATTTTTAAAGCCTTTAAAAAAGGAGCTTTAGACTTTGAATGGAATGTTTCATTTGAAACATTTTAAGCTCTTATTTTGCAATGCAATGTTACCCTGAAATACTTACGAGACCCTAAATGCATGAAAATACAATTATAGCAGCTGCTTTCTTTGTTAATGTAGCCTATGGATTTGAGCAGCTTGGCACTTGCTGCTGAGTGAGTAAAAGGGAACCACCACCCCCATTCTGGCCTTGAAGGGCAGCTGCTCTATTAAGAGGCTCCATAAACTGACCCGGCTGCTAGCCGTGGCTGGTGTGGGGAGATTTTATGACAGGTGCCCCATATAACAAAGTTCACAGGTGTTGGGGGCTCAAGGGAAGGGGGACATCCACCTTTTAAGTTACCATAGGATATACGGTTAGTATAACAAAAAATGGACAAAGAGAAGAGGAGTGGAGAGACATGGAGGTAAAAGTCAGTAATTCGGGTAAACAGAATAGCTGGAAAGGGAGAAGTTGGACAGAGAATTGAAGCATGCTGAACATTTGTTGGCTCCTGTTTAGAGTGAGAAGAACAGTCCAGAGTGACTTTCTTGGAAGAAGGGAAGTAAAGACCCAGTGGAATGAAAGCTCCCCACAAGACCCAAGAATGGGAAGGATGGATTTGGCTGGCTGCAGGTGTCAGCTACATCAAAGATCCTGGAGGGAGCAGAGGGAATCAGTTGTCAATAGAGAAGCCTTAGTTCCTGGGGGGAAACTTGACAGAAGACCCTGAGAGAGGTTCATCCTCCAATGGAGAAGTAATAGATGTTTCGGCTGTGAGGAGAATATTCAAGCCACATTGAACACACTATGTAAAGACCAATCATTTATTTTTTACACACACACATCAAGCCAGAAACTAGAGGGAGATATAAAGAAAGGAGGAAGCAGAAGAGAGAGAGGTAGAAGTCACTGGGAGGGACACCTGGGAGGAAACCTGACATCAGAACTGTGTTGCTTAGCCCTGTTGTAAATAGCAGGTACCTTTTGAATCAGTTCTACTTTGATTGGTCCTGAAGGGCAAGCGCCACGTAGAGCCAACTGCAGCAGTTACAAGGTGAGTAAAACATAAGTGACTTATCAATAAAGCCTCACATTTTAGAGACAGCTGCAGTGGCACACTAGCCAAAGTTGGACAAAGGGTAATATAGGCGTGACTTCTAATGCAGCAGAAGCTATAAATTCAGGAAAAACTTTGTGCAACACACTTTCTGTAGTATAGTTCCATTTCAAGTTGGAGTCTTGTTAGGAATAAACCTGAACATACGTGTGTGTGTGAGAGAGAGAGGGAGAGGGAGAGGGAGAGGGAGAGGACATATCTATATATGTTTGTGTAAATGTATGTGTAAATGTCTATTCTGGGCCAAATAAGATAATGAAGTAATCCTAACTTGGTACCTGAAAGCTTTCAGGAACGAGAAACAACAAGTTCAGGTTTATTTATAACAAAAATTTTACATACATTCATTCATACATACATACATACAAAAAAAATTATCTTGTGAAAATGAGACAGCTGCATTTGTTTCTAAGAGTGATTGTTCTTTTGCCTTTAAACTGAAAGCTAATAAACTACCTTCTAAATGTAGGTTTTGTTTTGTATGAAACCATCTGTTGGTAAATCCAGATGTGCTGACAATTTGCAAACCAGACTTCAAGCAGCTCTGTATAAATTTAGCTCACTTTAATAATGTTATATTTTCTAGAACAGTCTGTTCAATTTTGACTCAATTAAAAACACTGTTTGGATTTAAAATGCATAAATATATTTGCCATGCTGATATATTTTTAATGCAGTTTGCCTCATGCAAGGTGAATTCTGTGATGATTGTATTTCTGATTATTGGTAAATTATAAAAGTATTTCTAATCTAACCAATGCCAATAAATTTATCGCTTGCTGTACAACATTTCTATTGTGTGGCATAACTGCTTTCTCCCTTTTGTAATTTATTTTATCTTTTCTTAAGAGTTTTTAAAATTATTTGGGGCCTGTTCACATATGGTGCAAACATAAATGCAATATTACATTATTTAGAAATTTAAAAATGTAATTCAGCTTGGTCCCTAATTTAAAACATGGGGAAATTTGTGAAAACACATAGTAATAGATTTATAATAATCCATCTCAACCTCAATCAATTTTTTTTAAAAAACAATGAGGAAAGTTCATTTGGGCTAAAAGCTTTTCCAGTGGTAGTGAGTTTAAGTAACTATCATATTTCTTTCACCAACTTTCTCTATCCTATATCAGTAACATTTTAACATAGTTACACTTCAGAATTGTTGGCAGAAATGAGTGATATTACATCACAAAATGCTTGTATATATCTGGATAGATCTTAGCTTATTTTCTTTTTTTTTAAAGTTAAGAGGATTTTTTAAAAACGTAAAACCTATTTTGGGGCCTTTTTGCAGTATTTCCAGTCTCAAAATACTTGAAATGCTATAGGTCGCGAATGTCAAACTCGCCACGTCACAATGTCATGTGATGTATCGTGATGTTTTTTGCCTTCACAGAGCTGGGGTGGGCATGGCCTGTGCTATAGGTAGTCATTTAGTGACCACAGTGACAGCAGCACTGAAAAAAGTGACTTACGGTCCTCATATGACCATCACAGTATCCCCATGTCAGGTTATCAAAATTCAGGTGCTTGGTAACCAGCATATATTTAAAACATGGCAGATCCTGGTTGCCATTTGTGACCTTCCCAGCCAGCACACAATGTTAATGAAGAAAGCTGGATTCACTTATCTGTGGCAATAAAGGTCATAAAACTGCATGCAATTCACCTAACTGCCTTGCTTAGAAATGGAAATTCCGATCCTAATTGCCATAAGGCAAGGACTATATTGCTTGTATTCAGGAATCACCATGATAATTTTACCACAAAAAACTTGTTACCAACCATATAGAGCAGCGTTGTCAAACTGGCGGCCCATGAGCCAGATGCATCGTGCACAGGCCATGCCTACCCTGGCTCCGCAAAGGCAAAAAACATCACAATTCATCACATGACATCATGTGACACGCTCAAGTTTGACACCTGTGACATAGAGGATCCACTTTCGTGTATGGTTTTTTCCCCCCTGAATTTTGTCAGTCACAGCTAAATATTTTCTCAGTGTTGCAAATTTTTGAGAACTTGAGGAATGCTATTGTTTTGGCACACAGAAGCCCCAGTTCTATTCTTAGTATAGCCAAGTAAGAATGATGTCCCTGTCTGGAATTCTAAAGCACCACCATTGATCAGGTCTGCTAATCTGAGTTAATGGAACCAGGGTGGATTTGATTTAAATCAAGTCAATTTAAATCATAATTTTTAAAGAGCAGTTGTCATCTCTATCCCGTAGCAGCTCCTCCTCTGACCCGCTGTTGACTCACCGACAGTCCTATTCATTTTAATGGGACGATTGGTGACGTAGCAGTGACACATCGAGGGATGTGGCAGGCAGCAGGTGAGTGGATGCCCACTAACAGGCACTGCCATGATGGATCTCCTGTGTGAGCTGCACTGGCTTCCAGTGGTCTTCCGGGTGCGCTTCAAAGTGTTGGTTACCATCTTTAAAGCGCTCCATGGCTTAGGTCCCGACTATTTACGGGACCGCCTTCTGCCACCATTAACCTCCCACCGGCCAGTACACTCCCACAGAAAAGGGCTCCTCAGGGTGCCGTCGGCCAGACAATGTCGGCTGGCGACCCCTAGGGGAAGAGCCTTCTCTGTGGCGGCACTCACCCTCTGGAATGACCTGCCCCTGGAGATACGTACGATCCCGGACCTCCGTGCCTTTCGTCATGCCCTGAAGACACACTTGTTCCATCTGGCCGGGTTGGCCTAACCCACTTTTAGTGATTTTTATCTTTGTTTTAATTGGATTTTATTGGGGTGGTTTTAAAAAGTGGGCCAAATTTATTTAATATTTCTTAACTTGTTCTTAACTTTTGTATTATATGTTTTTATTCTGGCTGTTTACCACCCTGAGTCCAGTTGGGAGAAGGGCGGTATATAAATTTGAATAAAATAAAATAAATAAAATCTGAAATGACAGATGCTCTTTAATATTATATTTATAAGCTGCTTAGAAGGTTTCACTTTCATTTTTTACTGCTTGCCCTTCCTCTTCACACTTAGAGCCTGGTGGTACAGATTTAGTTCTCTTCAAACAATCAGAGTTTGTAAGTGTACATAGATTTGCAAAACAATGGGATCAAGGAATATTCCTGAACTTTGTTTTATGATTTATCTCATAGTTACCATGAAATTGTGTGAATGCATCAATGCAGTGCATGTTATCTCAGCTTGCAGAGCTTGGATTCATTGGAGTTTATAAAAAATGTAAATATTGCAGAATATACAGCCTCATGCTACATAACTAAGCTCCATTTCATGCTAAATAAACCGAATTATTAATGTATCTTAAGTAGAAAACTATTTTAGATAGATTTTTACTCAAAAAGCATTTTATTAAAATAAATTAGATAAAAATAAAATCCAATTTAAGTAAAAAAAAAATCTGATTTAAATTAAAAAAATTGATTTACAAAAATGTTTTTAAAAAAATCATCGATTTTTGTCCACTTTGAATGGAACAGAAGCCTGACTTGGTTAAAGCAGTTTGCTGTTAAATAAAATCTCTTTCTTTGTAAGTTTTTATGCTGCATTCGCAAACATTCATGTACTAGTCGAAAATATAGTTTTAAATAGAGACGCTGAGAATATATGAGAAATCAGTCTTAATTTTCAATCTGCAAGATAGCCTAAAAGTTATGTCCACCAGGAGATGCTGCTGTACATCAAGAAGCCAAGCATATGTCTGGAGAACGCACTTCCATAGCACAATATTAAGAGAAAGAAATGCAAAGGTACATGGAGTGAGGACGGGTAGCTCTTGACTTATGACCACAATTGAGCCCAACATTTCTGTTGTGAAGTGAAACATTTGTTAAGTGAGTTTGGCCCCATTTTATGACATTTCTTGCCACAGTTGTTAACTGAATCATTGCAGTTGATAAGTTAGTAACCTGGTTGTTAAGTGAATCTGGCTTCCCCACTGACTTTGCTTGTCAGAAGGTCGCAAAAGGGGATCATATGACCCTGGGATGTTACAACGGTCATAAGTATGAACCAGTTGGCAAGCATCTTAATTTTGATCGCATGATCATGGGGATGCAGCAAAGGTCGTAACTGTGAAAAATGGTCATAAGTTACTTTTTTCAGTGTCATTGTAACTTCGAACAGTCATTAAGTGGACTGTTGTAAGTCGAGGACTACCTGTAGTTGAATTTTTATTTTTATTTTAAAAATCATATGTTACATTGTACAATAATGCTGAAAAAATACGATTGCTGTATTTCAGTGGTGGGTTGCCCCAGGTTCAGACTGGTTCTACAGAACTGGTAGCAAAATTGGCGGGAGGCTCCGCCCACTGACCCTGATGTCATCAGAAGCTATCTGTGCATGTGCAGAAGCAAGGTGCATGCCAAGCGAAGCGAGCCCATTGCGAACCGTTAGTAAAGGTAAGTAGAACCCACCCCTGCTGTATTTTCTTGGAAAATAATAATAAATAACGCATTATAGCTGTTATCACTATATAGAAGTAAATGTCATTAAGCATACAAGCCTCCAACACAGATAGATTTCCACAGTAAGCAGGATATAAGCCATGAGGGAGGGACACAACTACTTTTTGGGAAGCCCAGACATTCTGCTTAGCTAACTGATGTATCTCTGATCTTTCCCATCCGTATTAGACCCTATATGTAATTACTGCCGATAACAGAAACTCCAAGAAAGATACCATAGATAGGTCTCAATTGAGGGAGTGAATGAATCCCAATAAATGGTCACGTTATTTGAACTTGCATTATTTGAAGTGATACTTCTAGGAAAAATGTGGTAATTGTTCCAGCTTGAAAGAAGCAATGAAAAAATTTAAAAGTATTGTTTCCGTATGCATATTAATGAAATAATATATTTCAATACATATTTTGATGGTTAATAAAATTACAGTGTGGTTATAAAAAGCAAAATAACATTATTGTATATTCAGACACTTTATTCAGACATTCTAACACTTCATCCTATTGTAGACTTGCTATGAGCATATTCATGTTGTTCAATGTCATCACATTTTTGTTCTAATATGTACTGTTTGTACTGGTGTACTGTTTTCTCTGGTGGAATCTTCTTCTTTTTCCCCATTTTGCACACACAGATTAGTAGTGTCTAAAACCGTAGTCATACCTGTGCATGCATAAGCTTCAGTTGTGCTACACTAGCTTCACATTAACTAATTTTTTGATCGTATTAAACACAACCTGGCATCCATTTATAATTCATATTAACTTGAATATTGCAATATTCGAACTTGCGCAAGCTGCAACTAGTTGTGTTGAAATTTAAGCATGGTAAGAATTGAATTTTGTTTCATGGTTAATATCCGTTTTGTTCTTTAAGAGAAATGCTATTAATAAAACTGAATTTCAAACTGTTAGAGAGGGGGATAGTAGAATATTTACATTTCCGTTTTGTTTTGAACATATCTGCAAGATGACCGATAGAGCTACCAGTTCTATTGCAGAGAGTAGAAAGAAACTGCATGAAGTTTCTTTCCTGAGCCTGAGTGGTGTAGGAGACTAATGCTCCTACTAAAAGGCAGTATTTAACTTCCAGCGGCCTGCAATTAACTGCGAGTCCAGTTCTCACCAGGCTCAAGGTTGACTCAGCCTTCCATCCTTTCAAAGGTAGGTAAAATGAGGACCCGGTTGTGGGGGAAATAAGTTGACTTTGTATAAATATACAAAAGTATGAAGGCTATTGCTTAATGCACTGTAAGCCGCCCTGAGTCTCTGGAGAAGGGCGGCATATAA
>JANHZT010007046.1:291544-309526 GCA_032468215.1 Stegonotus admiraltiensis | reverse complement strand
AAATAAAATAAAATAAAATAAAATAAAATAAAATAAAATAAAATAAAATAAAATAAAATAAAATAAAATAAATAATTGGTAAAGCATTTGTAGTATTGTAAAAATGGATTTCATGGTACTTCCTATATCTTTTATTTGTGCAATAGGTAGAAGAAACATCTGTATTTCAATAGAATTGTATTTTACATCTTTTCCCACATGCATTCCAAGCAGTATTTTGGAACTATTAATTCCATCACAAAATTTCTTCTCCTTTTTATCAGGCCAAATACTCCTGTAAACTGAGTAAAGAGATCTACTGCTGCTGCTGCTGCTGCTACTGCTGCCCTGAACACTAAATATAATCTGTGCTTCACTCAATGTCCACAGTAGGTGGACATAGAGCAACCAACCCCATTGCACCCCATGCATAACCAATCTGGAGAATGATAGTGTGGGGCCTGACACGAACTGAATCCCAGAGTGGCTTGCCTTGCTGTTCTTCTCAGGGACACAGATGTAACAAGGGACAAGAGTTGTCAGGGTGAGTGGGCTGGAAATAACAGCAGATATTTCCAAAACTGCTAGCTACCAGATCCCAGAAAGAACAGTACTGTACAGTCTAGGATTTGGCTGGTGATTGCAGACACTGTAGGTAAGAATCATCGGGGGCTTTTCTCTAGAACACAGTATTTTCTTTTCAAAATCTCCTTAAGTGCTGAAGGCAATGGATGTTCTTATTCAGAACAAAAGATTTATTCTCAAAAACTGCTTAAGCACCAAAGGCAAGGGCTTTTCTCACATGGAACAAAGTATTACTTTCAAGCCCTGCTTAAGTGCTGAGAGCAAGAATTGCTCTTATAAGGAAAAGTTTTATTTTCAAAATCTGCTTATTGATCCAGTCCAGGATTTCCGTAGACAGAGCTGTGCTTTCAAAATCTGTGACACAAGAAAAAGGCAGTTTGAAGCAGGGATCCTAGTTTCATCCTCATGTTTTTGATTTCAGCTCCCATCACCCTCAGTGAGCAAGGCCAGTGATGAGATGGAGGAACTGAAGCCTAAAACAGTTGGAACGAATGATGTTGTTTATCCGTATTTTATTTACTGAGCCTTTAATACGTATTACATTCTGACCTGAATAGAAATTCCAATAGAAAATAATATGAAGTTTAGTTCAATTTCTAACACTGGCTACTTATTCTTGCAGCTATCCTGAAGCACAAAATCCTATAAGTCTATTCTTTGAGATAGAAAAATCATGTTTTATATTAATCCAAAAATGAATTACAAAATGCATCCTTGACATTATCAACAGAAGATATGTCTTTTTTTATCTGCTCACAGGACGTGCCTGTTATCCTATTTATTTTAAAACAGTTATTATAGTTAAATCTTGTCACTTTCAGTGACTGCTATGCCAAAAATAATTTAATCTTCTTTGTTTTTTAACCTTTTTGTTTGAAGTGTAGAAAGAAAAATCACTTATTTTTATTGCTTAACATCCCCAATGGTCATTAGTTCTTATTATGTTCTTCCTAAGTCCTTCTTCATCCTTTATAAAATGACATTCTTGAGCTCAAAAATGTTATAAGTGCCAGATGGTTTGTTTTTAGCTTGAGCCTGGGAGAAAAAGATAAGGAGACAAAAATATAATCTGAAACAACTGGTTTTATTGACTTGCCACTTTTCCTTCTGTCTGTGCGCGCGCACGCGCACACACACACACACACACAAACACATGGGTTAATCCCTCAACTAACCATCATAATGGTCAAGAACAATTAGATAGATTGGTGCTTAAAAATATATACATGTTGCTCAAATAAAAGCAAATTAATAAACAGTAAACAAGTGTATTCCCTTCCATGTCATATTCTAATGAAAACAAATCTATACATTCTAGAACTAATCATGTTATCGTTAAAAACAAAATCTTTCTTCATGTACGTTACTAGTTTATTCTAGCAACAAAGAATCTTTATGCCCACGTGTTTTATATGTTCTTGTTTAAAAGAATGAAAAGTTTTAATGCTGCTCGAAGTGTTTGCATAAGACCTTAAAATGTCAGTAAGAAGATCAAACTAGCTATACAAAATAGGAAGATGAAATTAAATAAGACAAGGTCATGTCAGAACTTAAAAATAAAATAAAAATTGACTTGTTTACAAAAATCAAAAAATCACACACAGCCTGAATATGTGATAATAAGAATCACAAATCATAACCTATTTAGAATAGCTAAAGCTTTAATAAAATGTCTCCTAGTGTTCTTAGCTGTCAAGATAATAGCCAGCACCATTGATAATGTGTGACAGTAGCCACAGATTAACAAATATTTTAATTCTGAAGCAGTAATGACAAAAGAAAAACTGTTGTTCTAAAAATAGCAGCACTATACAACATAAAGAATGCAGACAATTCTCCCAAAGTCATAAACCTATATTTGTTTGTTTGTTTGCTTGTTTGTTTGTATCCCCACTTTATATAGACAATATTTGAGGCACATATACTGTATACTATTTTGATATAGTGAGAGGAAACGATCACAATTACGTTCAACTTTACAATATTAATAAGAGAATGGGGAATATCCCATATTTGTTCTGGGATAAGCCTGAGGACATCCCACAATAGTAGTAGCCATCAAGGAGCAATACTCAATACAACTGTAATCTGATTGTTGTACAGTAGAGAGTACAGATATAATTGTGAACAGGAAATGTAACAGCATTCTTTCTCTGTCCTAAGAAAGAGAACAATCTACAACAATCAGATTACTGTCCTGAGAAAGAGAAAGAAAATGAAAGGAAACTCAAGACTACCCTGTCTTGATTCTATTTGGTATAAAATGGGGCAGAGGGGAGGGAAACTGTCAGTCTTTCACGGTTCTGTCAGCATACCCTAAAACTAGAGAGTTTATAATAGTCCATATTCATGGACCATGCCTTTGATTGCGGAGATGGTATTAAATCTTCCAGGTACCCAACTGTCTGCAGAATAAGTTACTGTTCTCATATGAGTTTGCTGGATACCTTTGAGGAAGCCATGATCATTTATTTGACTTTTATTACTGTAAATTTTTAAGACACATTAGTCAGCAGAATTATCTATAGATCACTCCAGGCAACAACTATTATTATTATTTTTACAATAGCTTACCATGTGAGCAAACACAGTATCTGCGTGAATGGTTAGTTGACCTAAACTCCCTAAGACTAGATTCAATCTGATATGAGGTTCCACTAAACTTCCCCCATATTGAATGAAGCTAAACTTTGGGCCTTCAGCATTTTCTTCTGGCAGAGGGAACATTTGGATCAACTATCAGTAAGAATTGTGGCTTTTTGATATGAGCTCTTAGTAGTCTCCTGATCATTTTCTGCCTATTTATGGTGACTCTTTGCACAATATAAAACCACAGTGAAAAACTGGAATTTGGAGTCTGAAAATTATCCAATATTTCTCTTTGCCTAAAAGAGTAGCTTACTAAGTCTCTGAAGACTTTATAAATAGGATTGTTTTTTACAATAATCATAATTTTTAGCTGTGGATGGGTGTGGGTGTGGGTGGGTAAAGCACAGGCTACAATTCTATAGCAAGAATTTATCCTTCATTCAAGCAAAGAAAATGTACCGGTCCAACAATTGCCACTTGAAAGAAAGATGGAATTAAACTGGCATCCATAAGACAGCCTTTTAATGAATGCAAAAAGATATGTGAGAGACACACAAAATAATTTTCATGTAATTTGGCCTAATAATAGAAGTTTGAGTCCCTGCTTTCGAGCCATATATAACAACAACTAGTATTAGAAAATACTAGTTTTTCTCAATCTTTAAAGAATTTTCCAAGAAATCATGTTCCATTTATAATAAAAATATTTGCCTGTGAAATTTTTTAGCACATCTTGAATATGCATCATCACTTCTCTTTTTCTGCCCAAGAAGAGAAAAGGTAATGTTAGCTAAAAGGTAAGGTTATTACACCTTTAGCAAAAACTCTTCAAAAACTCCACATTTGCTAGAAACTTCAATTATGTCATTTGCATTACTCACTCGACTATTTCATGTCAGAATAAGAGCAAAGTAGGGATTTAAAACACCTGCTTATGAATTACAACTGATAGATATTGCATATTACAGTTCAGGAAAAAAACCCAAAAGGATTCTGGAAAGCACTAGTAAATGAAGGAATTATTTTCTGAGCCTAAGGGGGAAATAGCAAGATAGAAATGAGTCAGTTTTTTTTTTAAACAATCCTATGAGCTGTGAAATGTTCATCTACTTTTTTTTCATTCTAGATATTCTGCAGATTTATCAGAGATTGCTCTGTAAGACTTCCAAACCCATAACAAATGATATTGGAATAATAAAATTTGAATTTAGCTCTGTATTTATTAAGCCTTTGATTCAAAATATCCAGGTAATCAACCAAACTACAAAATATAACTAAAGGCAATTAGCTGCTTTGTTAACAATGATGCTCATGCGGTACAATTCTAGATAAAATGTCATTTTATTATTTTGATGTTTATTAAAATGATCTGTATGCTATCAAATATGCAGAAATTCTTATTTTTATTTATTTATTTATAGGCTACTGCAGTCAAACTATTCTAAGTGTGTGCTGGAGAACAGCCAGAGTGAAATACAACAATAATAGACCATACACATTAAAATAACACAATATATAATTATAGCTATAGTTCAGTTAACCTTAACTGTAATCATTGCATTCCAGTTGTCAAGTATTCCACAGTTCTTAAATGCCAAAGGCCTTCTGGAATAGCCAAGTTTAAGAATTTTTAGAACCCATAAAGGGTCAAGCCCTTCCAGATGAAGAGAGCCTCCCAGGAGAATGCCAACTTTCACACCTCCGTGATAACAAACACATCAAGAGAAGAGAACCTTCATCAGGCATACTCTCTGCTCTGGATTAGAGAAGCTGGATCTATGCAAGATAGGATACCCTGACCTTTAGCCATATAGACTACCTCAGTAATAGCTGGAATGCTGAGTTGTATTTAGGAAGATATTGGCAATCACTGCCAATCCTGCAGCAATGATAATAACTGAGTAACAGAGTTGGAAGGGAACTTGAAGGTCTTCTAGTCCAACCCCCTGCTCAAGCAGAAAACCCTATACATTTCATACAAATGGTTGCCAATCCCTTCTTAAAAACCTCCAGTGTTGGAGCACTCGCAAGTTCTGAAGGCAGGACATTCCACTGATTAATAATTCTCACTGTCAAGACAGTCTCCTTAGTTCTAGGTTGAATGCCCCCTTGATATGTTTCCCTCCATTGCTTCCTGTCCTGCCTTCAGGTGCTTTGGAGAATAGGTTTACACCGTCTTCTTTGTATAGGCCCTCAAATATTGGAACACTGCTATCACGTCACCCCTAGTCCTTTTTTCATTAAATAAATGAAAAAATGACCTTCAAGAGCACCCACAACATATACACATATTAAAAGTGAATTAGAGTAATTAATTCAGGATCACTCAATGTTCAATATCCCCTGGGCTATCAAGGCTGAAGTTGGCATACCATTTGAGGCTGAGCAATGGCCTCCCTGAACATAGCTTTTACCTATTATTTCAGCACAGCGGGGATTCAAGAAAGGCCCAAGTTGTGTTTCTCCCCCCCCCTTTCAAAAAACATAATCCCAAAAACCAAAGATGGTATGATGCTAGAATTACATTTGAACCTATTCCTTCCCATCCAGAATCTGACAACCTCCAAAACGCTTATATAAGCATTCTTCTCCAACACTACATTTATTACAAATTGGATCTGCAGTTTTAATTTGAACTGTCATACTCTATTTATCGTAGGTGTTGTCTGAGGACATTATTCTACTGCCCAAAGGCTTTAAAGGTATTTCTGAGATAAGAACTGCTCAGCCAATTACTAATATTTTCTTCTCATCTTAGCAGATGCCTGGGTCTTTAACAGGCAGACTGATTTTCTTCTGCTTCTTCAGTACATTGTGTGTGAATAATAGGAATGGACAACCTGTGTCCTCCAGATGTTGTTCAACTCATTTCCTTAGCTTTCATAACCAACAGTGAAAGATCAGAGTTACAATTCAAATAAACTTAAAGAACCTATTGCTGTAATATAACACTGCATGCAATGTATGAAAATCAAAAGTACTAAAACTGTTTTAGAACCATCTTTTTAAAGCTATGTTGAAGAGCCAAAGTAGAATATAACACAAAATGCTTTGAAAGTATGAAATGGTCCTCCAAGTAGTTCATACAAAAATGCTTCTAGTTCACATGCATCCATAGAGAATTCCACATCCAAAAAAGACAGTTTTCCCTATCCAAATTTTAAAGCCAGAACAGCCTTAGTAGAGAACTCTTGCCCTCCTTTAAACGCAAAAAGAATGTAATATAGCTTCCTTAAGCCAACATCAAACACCTGTAGAAAAGCCTTCCTCAGAAACTTCACAGCAAAACTTTGTTTTGAAGGTCTGTAGAGTAATTTGCAATGTTGTTTCTTCCAATTTCTCCCCCTTTTTACTGAACCGCCATATCCCAGTAACCTAGAAATAGGAATAAAATAATATTGTAAATTAAGCATCTTTTCCCCTTAAAAAAAAGTATTACTATTGCTTCCAAGAAAAATACATATTTTTCTATAAGTAAAACACACTTTGGAAGCAGATTTAAGTGTGGGATAATTTTGTTACATTATGGTATTTTCAAAGATCGCCATTTTTTTGTGACCCAATCGGCATATTTGCCATGAATATGCTAGTTAATTATTGGTTGATTAGTTGACTGACATACAATATGATGTTAGCTTATAAAAATAAAATCATTTTATTTTTATAACAGGACAAAAACAGGACAAAACATATTCAGATAAGGGCACCACCCTTACATCTTATTCCAAGATGTTCTATAACTGGGCATTCCTGCTGGAGATATATATATATATATATATCAAATGTGTTCTGTGCTTGAAGCACCATATATAATATGGCACTTGGTAGAATCATAGAATTATACATGTTTACCATTGAAACGAATCACTCAAATCTTGCCCCAGCAAAGGATCTGTCAAACCATTATCGGGGTTTTTTTTCTTGATCAACCATTTTAAAGATCTGATGTTTGCAAGTGATTCTGTACCAGTTAGGGCAGTGATATCGAAGACATTATTTTTTAAAGATTTCTTTGACCTGATGTCCAGTTGAGAGTAAATTTTGAGTTGGTTGCACTTTAGTAAGTTGGTTTACTCATGTAATGGGTTAAAGTATATCTAACTTTCTTCTAGACCAGGGGTGTAAAACTCCCACCCCGCAGGCCGAATGCGTCACCTGCTGCCCCCCCCCCGGCCTGGTTTAGCCAAGAGGGGAAAAGTCCCATGATGCCACCATGACTACGCAAGTTTGACACCCCTGTTCTAGACACGTTTAAAGTATGCTACCAAGGTCCATTAGCAGTGCTCCACCAAGAGTTGAGAGTTTTAATTCTTGAATGATTTCATATGGTATATCTGTTTTGGTTGTAATGGGATGGAGGAGTATTCTTATCAGTTCACAAGGTACATTTTAATAATAGACTTAGTTGTGTTCAAATAAAGGCACCCTTAATAGGTTCCACGGTTGTGCACCATAAGTCAGCATTGGATCAGGAGGCAAACTGAATAAAGGATTCACTCCCATTCCTCTAGTACACTAGGTTTGTATTTTTTACAAGTATATGGACAAATAAAATGTTGGACTGGAATCACCCAACATTTTTATTTCTTAAGCATCCTTATAAAGCTTATGATGGACCTCAAAGCATTCTTGTAAATAAAGATTATGCTAGAAGCTGTTTTGTTCTATGTTTTGCAACATTCCACTTACCTTTTAATTGAAGACAGATTGGGAAATCTAGTAGATCTCAAAAAAGGTACCATGTTGCCTGTCCCTGATTTGGATATCTTTCCCAATCAGGTGCCCTGTAAATATACAGGATTAATTTTTTGCATCATTCCAATCATACAGTAAGTAGAAAATATTGCATAGTGGCATATCTTCTGGTCTGAATCAAATAGCTTTGCAATTTTCCTAGAAGAAAATTGATCTAGCATTTGATTAAATAGTCTGTGGAGCAGGTAATGACAGTAATATCTGGAAAATAAACAAGGCATTCTTTTTCAACATAAAACCTGCAACTGTATTAGTGATTATTATTAGTTATGAACATTACTTTTTTTGCTTTAGTGGGGACTCTGTAGTGAATTATCTGAGTTCACTCCACAACTTCTAGAGCTAATCAATGTACCTTACACTATAAATGACCACCTGACCAGCTAGAAGAAGCTGTTAGGTACAAACAACATGCTTTTCTAGCTCAATCTTGCCTCCATTTCTGCAATAATTTGCAGCAGTTTTACCAAGATTTTAATTAGAAATCATCTCTACACCATCTAGAATTAAGAGCTACTACAAAATGTGCCCTACCACTGTGTTAAAGGTGATTAATTCTGCCAGTTTTTCCATATCAACATAATTTTTCATTTTCATGTTTTCCATTGACTGGGTTAAACAATTAGAATTGTGTCAGAAGTCAAAGAACAGCTTTCTCATAAAGCCTTTTTATATTTTTTACCCAATCACAAAGCTATTTGTACATTTGTACTGAAATATATATTTAATAACTTAATCCATGCTCAATATTTTTAATATAAAGGAAAACAAAATTATACTAAAAAATTAGAGTGTAATATGGTATGTCAGAGGAAGCTATTCATCATTAGTGATTATGTAGCTTAGGTGTGCAGTTACATTGTTACTTTGAATGTGTGTGCTAATTGTTACAACAAAGTCTTGACAGTTTCCACTTTTACAAGCATAAACATTCCAAGCACAATCGTATGAGCCACAAGTATTATTTACAAATACAGGTAACCTTTGACTTACAACAGTATATTTAGTGACTGGTCAAAGCTACACCTGTATTGGAAAAAAATATGACCATTTTTGATACTTGCAACCATTGCAGCATCCCCATGGTCATGTGATCAAAATTCAGACACATGGCAATTGACTCATATTTATGATGGTTGCAGTGTCCCAGGGTCATGTGATCACCTTTCTGACCTCTGACAAGCAAAGTCAGTGGGAAGCCAGATTCACTTAACAACCATGGTACTAATTTAACTGCAGTTAACTATGGCAAGCAAGGTTGTAAAATGGGGCAAATTCACTTAACTGCCTCACTTAGCAACAGAAATTTTGGGTTCAATTGTGGTCATAAGTTGAGGACTGAGAGGTCCTTGGTGCTCTCTGAGCTTGCTTGTTTCCTTGCAGATGCTTCATTACACAAACTAGGTAACATCGACCCCTTGTGTCAACCCTGAGCTACAAATGTTCTCCTTTATTAGTAAGTTAAAGACTACCTGTATATGAATAGAATATTTGTACTAGGAAATAGGCTTTCTTCTCTTGCCTGATCCCTAAATAGGAAAGCTTCCAGCCTGAAGTAGGGGTGAAACCCAGCAGGTTCGGACAGGTTCTGGAGAACCGGTAGCAGAAATTTTGAGCAGTTCAGAGAACCAGTAATGGAAATTTTGAGTAGTTTGGAGAACTGGCTGGCCCCAGAGTGGGGAGGGAATGGAGATTTTGCAATATCCTTCCCCTGCCATGCCCACCAAGCCACGCCCACCAAGCTACGGCCACAGAACTGGTAGTAAAAAAAATTGGATTTCACCACTGGCCTGAAGTCTTCTCACTTGCTCTTTCATGTTTTCCTTCTCAGTTGCTAGTTACTACTCTTTCTCTTACAAATTAAGCTTGATGTAATCCAGACTATTTAGAGTCAATTATGACATTATTAAAGCCTGAGCAACATTCATAAAAGTACTGCTGTAAATGGGAAGGTCTGAGCTCAATATAAAAGCTTGAAAATTGCTTTAACAATCTTGCCAAGCTTATGTTTTGTTAAAATAATTTCAGATGAATAGAATGTAGCAGTTTGAAAGGAAGAGCCATCTAAAATGATGCAAATTTCTTTTCCAGCCTGATCAAACATTACTTCAAGTATAAATGGCACAATTTTTATATCTGTTATGAAAAAATAGGGAAGGAAGGGAAGGGAAGGGAAGGGAAGGGAAGGGAAGGGAAGGGAAGGGAAGGGAAGAGGACAGTATTTAGAAACATTTGGCTAGCATTTCACAGATGGAACTGAAGGATCTCTATCCCATAACTATCTTGTATATTGTTACTTACATTACTATTTACTGCAATCTACCACCTCTGAGGTATATGTGGTGCACTGACCCACACAAAAAGCATTACAGTAAGTGATGTGTAGACACAATGGATGGATTGCAAAGATAAAAAGCTATGGGATGTTCTAGTCTTTCTGTAAATTTGTTGAAGCTATGTTTTCTTCCTTAGGCATTTCATTTTAACCAGCAAAGTACTTCTTTACAGCAAATGCATAATATGAGATGGCAACATGCTTCTAAAGAGTGAAGATGAACAAATGCATCACATTGTTTCACTGCCTGGCAGGGGCTCTTTGCTGATTAATGGGCAACACCCTTACCAGGGCATATGGGCCTTGGCTCCTCTTTATGGAGGGTCCCCTTCATGTCAAGATGTCTCCTGCTCGAGCAGGGGTTGAACTAAAACACATCCAAGTTCCCTTCAATTCTTGTTAGTCTGTTATTCTGTTGTTGTTCTGTATTGCTGTAGGACAGGGCTGTCAAACTCAAGGCCCGTGGGCTGGATCCGGCCTGCGGATCCAGCCCGCTTAGATCTGGCCTGCGAGGCCGCCCTGAAAACAGTGAAGGACTAGCCAGCGGTGCCTCTTCCAGCAAAAATGGAGCTCGGGAGGGCTGCCCGCAGCCCTCTCAAGCTCCATTTTCATTGGCAGAGGGTTGCAGGAGCTGTCACAGCCGAAAACTGAGCTTGGTATCCTATTTTTGCTGGCAGAGCGCTTGGGCCACCACAGGTGCCCCTGACATGAGTGATGTCAAGCTGGCCACACTCCTGGCCATGACTCCCCAGCTCCCCCAAGGTCAAACACTACCTTCAATAAAATCGAGTTTGACACGCCTGTTGCAGGATCTGTAATAAAGTGTCTCAGTAAGGCATATCCCAAGTGATATATGTAGTTCTAGTTCCATTCTATGCTCTGCTAAGGCATAATGAGCATGTTTATGGCTAAGTATAGCGTGTGAACCCATTCATGATAATGCTAAACCATTGTTTATATTATAAGAATAAGACTAGCTTTCTTTTTACCTACTGATCCCTACAGCCTTTTGCTCCATGGAGTTTGCTAAAGGTCTAGTAGTTTCCAAAGTGATTTTGACTTCCTGCAGTTTATCATATAATCTGAACACAGAGTAATTCTAATTCTACCATCAGTGAAGGTCAAATCAATTTCCATCAACCGTTTATGCAGCTGCTTCTTTTCAGCTACTTTCATTACAATGTAAGATATGAGTGTTGTGTTAAAATAAGGCTTCATTTAAAATTCAAAATATCTAGGAAGAGCAGGAAGGAAAAAGGAAGGGAGATCCAAGCCAGGAACTGTGCTAATTCTAATTATTTCAACCACTGAATTAAGAAGTCTGTGTGGCCATTTTGAGTATGTTCCCCCTCCAAAAAAACTAGCTTTTTGTTATATAAATATTTTTCTGTTAAGCTTTTGTAAGTAATGCCATATCACAGGGGTGTCAAACTCACAGCCTGCAGGCCAGATGCATCACGCACTGGCCACACCCATGCCCGGTTTAGCGAAAGGGAAAAAGTCATGATACATCATGTGATGATGCCATGACGACACAAGTTTGACACACGATTGGATCACAACAGATCCAATCATTTGACATCTTAAAATTTAAAATGCCTTCTCTCTTTTAGAATTTGCTTTTTAGAATTTAAGACTATAATTTAAGATTTTGCCAATCAAAGAAATAGCAAATGTTCTTGTGAAAATGCTTCTTAGAAACTGCAATTACCGTAAGATAACATTGAAAATATATGTGGGAGTCAATTTTTCTTTTAGATATAGAGATAGAGATAGAGATAGAGATAGAGATAGAGACAGAGACAGAGAGAGATAGAGAGAGATAGAGATAGAGATAGAGATAGAGATAGAGATAGAGATAGAGATAGAGAGATAGATAGATAGATAGATAGATAGATAGATAGATAGATAGATAGATAGATAGATAGATAGATACCTAAACTTTATTTTTGTGCTGAATATCTTATGGATTCTTTTCTAGTCATCTTTTCTACTTGCACAAGAAAAAGTCCTTTACCTTGACTTATATTGCCACAGCTTAAAGTAGCAAAACAGGTTTTTAATGTGGCTTCTTCCTGGCAGGAAAGAAGCCAATGATATTGACATTGCACCCTTTCACCAATATATTTGTTACATCTAATTGTCATGAAGGCCCAATTAAACAATTTTTATCCTATTGAATTGAAAAGGAACTGTTGAGCTCCAGATTGTTGTTTTTTTTCCTTTCTCTCTGCTGAAAACAATGAGTCACAAGAGTCTTAATTTCCACTAATTGTGCTCAACATGAGTATCTATTACAAAGTAATCATTCAATCTAGAGATCTGATCATTTAGCTTCTGACTGCTGCTAATAAGAATGGCAGGGAAAGGGGGATTCATTTAAATGACAAGTGATACAAACTTATTTCAAGTTAATTATTCTTTGAAATCCACACTTCCCTGTGTTGGAAGAAATGTCCTTCTGGCTTCAGTTCCAAGTGGGGAAAAAGACACTGGAAACATGGAGACTGCTTGGAAAGATGGTTTAATGGTGGACAGGATCACATGGCTTGAGTTCCTGAGCAGAATCACATGGCTTGAGGTCTTGGCAGAAAAGGGCGATCACATGCTTCAAGATGTTGGGTGAAGAAAAAAAAAAGGCAGAGATGCCGAGAGTCCCTTGGTTTTATACCCTCTCTTGGGCCCTGCCCTGGGGCCTCCCACTCCTGTGCAAGAAATGCACTCTGATTGGCTGTCAGAATCCCATGGGACCATGCAGGGGCAACTCTGTAGGCTATCCTGAGTCCAAGTTTGCTTGAGCCTTGCTGGGTGATGATGTAATGAAAGGGCTTTGGGATTCCTATTATGGCTCTACCTGTATATCTTTGTTATGAAAAATAGACTGGCTCAGGCCTTAATGACCCACTGACAAAGGTGGGAGTGGCAGGGAGCTGCTTTGTCCTTAAAACATGTTTCTCCATTTCTCATCCAGGGAAATATAATATTCTGCCTTTTTAATATTTCCTAAAATATTTCATTCTTCTAGGAAAGGGGTGGGTGCTAACTTCCTACACCTGAATTCTGCAATGCAGTTCGCTAATCAATATTATTTTAAAAGTTACAAAAAACCCGCACGTTAGAAAAAATCCTTCAAAGGTCCTCCTCCAACCACTGTCTTCCATTTGTTATTGGTTTCTTAAGTTCTCTGCTGAAAGCGTCCTGTACTAATATTAGATGTACCGGTATATATATTTTTTCTCAGAAACCCAGAAGCAATTATTTGTTGTAGAGGCCCCTACATACCGATACTTTTGTTGAGCTAAATAGGTGGAAATGAAGAAACTTATTCACACCACATATTCACTGAACCTTCATTGTGTCTAAAAGCACTGAGCTCTTTGGCCGATCTCCGAATTATAACACAATAGAGGTTTATAGCCTGCATTGTAGCTGTTTTTGAAACAGGGTGAAGATAGCAAAGTAGGAAGAAGACAAAAAGCCACACAAAGAGCTGAAATTGCCTGCCGACACTGGTAAAATCTCAAAGCTATTCACACTGAAATAACAATATTTGCTTGGTGAATGGGTCAAAGTTTCAAAGATGTACATCTTACACAGGCGGATGGAACAGTAATGCGGAAAGGAATTCAACCTGCAAGAAAACTTATTAACAAGTTAAGGAAAACCACTTGTGTGTTTCTGAGAAGGCAAATGTTGGCTCTATCTGTAATAGGATTGGAGACTCTGTTTTGACTATACTTTCCTGTAGTGGACCTGATAGGTTAATGTGGCAATGACTTTATTGTTGATTAAAAACAATGAAGTCACTGAAGAAGTGCCCTATAGGCAGTGGTGAAATCCAATTTTTTTTCTACTGGTTCTGTGGGTGTGACTTGGTGGGAATGGTGTGCCTTGGTGGGCATGGCTTGGTGGGTGTGGCAAGGGAAGGATACTGCAAAATCCCCATTCCCTCCCCACTCCTGGGGGAAGGATATTGCAAAAACTCCATTCCCACCCCACTCAGTGGCCAGCCAGAGCTGGTATTTGCCAGTTCTCCAAACCGCTCAAAATTTCCACTACCAGTTTTCCAGAACCTGTCAGAACCTGCTGGATTTCACCCCCGCCTCTAAGGTACTGGTTTCAACAATTACCCGGGGGTGGGGAGATTCAAGCATTTGGCTGAGATCCACAGTAGTATATCCCTTCTGAACTCTGCATTCTTCTGCAAAACCCATCTTACCTTGATCTATACGTATTGCTGAAGCAATCCGTCATGAAATTATAATTGTTCTTGTCCTACATTCAGTGCATATTCAGTATACCCTTTATTATGTTATTGAGAAATATTATTTAGTAGGCTACAGCCAAACACAACATAGCATCCGAGGAGAACATGTTCCTCTGCAACATGGTCCAACTTCAGAAAAGATTTCGTGTTTAGTGCTAGCTGGTTGGCTAGCTGAGGCAAATAATCCTCTGAAAGGTGATGCCTTTAAGGAAACAAAGAAGAAAACAAATAAAATGAAGACCTACTAATGTCCACAAGGAAGGCTTCCTTCCTACACTGTCTCCCCACTCCACTTGTGTTTACCCTCTAGTTCGCCCCAAACCAGCTTCTGTGTTTTTATAAATGTGACATTTGTGCATTCAGAGTTGAACAAAACCCTTTTGCTTTTCAATGATGAATTTAGTCCCAGTTGTGGTTGCCTTTTAAAATGTAAATACCCTGACAAAGGTGACTAATAAGATATTCTTATGATAAAATGATTAGCATTATCTGTCTTCCAGAAGATGAAATAAATGTTCTTCCCCTGCAGTCTGTGACAGAGGCAATGCGTATTCCTCTGAAGAAGCAGCTAGTTAGAGGAAGGTGATATGGAATGACTCCTGGCAGATGACACTCTCTGCCTGCTTTCTCTCTTTTCCCCTCATTTGAAATTCATGAAGATGAAGAGTGACTTTTGTTTCCCATCTCCCAGACGAGCCCCACTACTGTTGCCAAAAGCAAGCTAACACGAAGTAATTGTTTTTCATCTAAATTGCATGTCCAACCTGCTTAGTCTTCAAAGAACATTGATGATACAGCTTTGATACCCAATAGCAGACTGACAGTGTAGAGGGCACACACGCAGATGGTCATGATCAGCATTTTTAATCATCGCTCTATCTTTCTGGATATCTGCAAAACAATGGAAGAAGAAGAGAGGGAAACCAAGCAGAAGAGGAGATGGAGGAGGGGAATAGGAAAGGAAGTGGAAAGAAAGAATACTTCATGTTTTCATGGAGAAAGCCTTAAAAATAAACAAGAAAATCAGCAGGTTGCAATGGAGGTTCCTAGAGATATTTTTTTAATCTGTTATATTCCTGCAGAATAAAAAAGTATTACAAATGAACAAAAATACAAGCAGAAAAGACAAAGAAATGCTTCTCCCTCACTTTGTAGAATCATTGTTTCTTTAAGTGAAAGCAACAATTTTAGGATAGCTTTTCATAATAATGCATTTCCATATTATATGGTGTGATACCCAATCCTAAAATCCAGTCAGCTGTTCAGATGACCCCACTGGCCTTTCCCATTAGTCAACTGTCCAAAGGATAAATGAGTTTTAAAATTTACAATTTGAACCGACAATTATATCTACATAAAAATTGTTTTATTCCTCTACTAGGGGCCTCCATGTGTCTATTAGTAGAAGCAATCCAATTTCATATCATGTACACAGCATGTCACATAAGCCCTAAAGAAGGCTGCATGAAGTGAATAAAATAAGTAAAAGCTTGTTATCTGAATTTAGTCTCAGAAGGGGAAAAACACCTCAGGAAAAACATGTGGCTTTCATTATTGATCAATGTACTGCATCATGTAATCTGGAGCTAAAACAAAAAACAGGTTCCAGTTTACTATTTTTGTTCCAGTTAATTTAATTCTTTTTACCCAGTTTAAGCTATTGTTTTCTGATCCTGTTCAAAAAACTACAGTATGTAAAGGAGGGAAGGAAAAGATGAGAGTGGCCTGGATGTTTCTGCCTGGCAGAGACATCAAATACAAAGATGGAGTCCTTGTGTCATCCCTGCTGTTTACTGTAATCGCTTAACAGCATTAGTGAAGCACTACAGGATCTAATTCAATACAGAGCAGATATACTTCAGCCTTTCCAAAAAATGCTTCAAGAAAACAGGTCTCCTGGCTATGGATCTTGATCCTTTCTAAAAACAAAGCAGTTAT
Source organism: Stegonotus admiraltiensis (assembly GCA_032468215.1). Lineage (NCBI taxonomy): Eukaryota > Metazoa > Chordata > Lepidosauria > Squamata > Colubridae > Stegonotus > Stegonotus admiraltiensis. The sequence continues at coordinate 293,078 of JANHZT010007046.1, read as the reverse complement.
GTGCTATTCTATGACATAATTCTATTTTGTGACATAATTAAATTATTCAGTACACAAATATGCACCCATGCTTGGACACACACACACACACACACGAAGAGTCGAGACAGTCACTTATCTAAGATGGTAATAGGTTCTCTTCCAGCTTATTCTATTCTGTTCCATTCTGTTCCGTTCTTTCTTTATGGTAAGTTCCTCTTCCATATCCATGAGTACAAATGCAGATATTCAATCATAGAAGAAAAATTGTCACATTTATCCCAGATTTTGCTCAGGAGAGGCAGAGAGAAATTGTAGGTAGAATAGAATAGAATAGAATAGAATAGAATAGAATAGAATAGAATAGAATGGAATGGAATGGAATGGAATGGAATGGAATGGAATGGAATAGAATAGCAGAGTTGGAAGGGACCTTGGAGGTCTTCTAGGCCAACCCCCTGCTCAGGCAGGAAACCCTATATACCATTACAGACAATCTCTTTGTCCAACCTCTTCTTAAAAACTTCCAGTGTTGGAGCATTCACAACTTCTAGAGCCAAGTTGTTCCACTGATTAATTATTCTCTCAGGAAATTTCTTAGTTCTAGGTTGCTTCTCTCCTTGATTAGTTTCCATCCATTGGTTCTTGTCCATGTATTAATTATTTTTTCTCTTTTTTGAGTTCTTCCTCATCCCCAATTCTGCAACAAATGCTTTTTGAAATGGATGAGCTTTATTTATGTCAGAACTTTCAAATTATAGACATATAATATTCAACACTGGGTAGGTAAAATAAGTATAAAATAGGTTCATAGAGATTTACCATGATATAGATGGACTTATTCTGCATATTTGTTTTTCCCCATTCACAGGGAAGTCTGCAGCCATATTTTTTGACCCTGGATAATTGGATAACCTGTTAAGCTTCTTCAGCTTCAGAAATGTCAAGAGACAACTATTAGAAAAAAATTAAAAGGAAAGCAAAGCTTCTCAAGATGTAGAATGTTGCTTTGCAAGAATATTCTGGGTATTCTGTTCCTACAGAATAAGGTGGCCCTCCAAGCTGCTTTGAAGGAAACAACTGTGAGGATTTAAGAAGACTTTCCATATTACTTGCCCTTAAAAGTTGCAAACACATTATATGTGTGTGTGTATCTTATGCTATAATTTAGATAAGCATAATAAGCATCTCTCATTCCCTTGCTTCCCTTCCTATTATTTGTTGATAATTTGCTCCTCCTTTTCCTCCTCCTCCTCCTCCTCCTCCTCCTCCTCCTCATTTTAGCCATTTTCTATCCACTGCAGGATGAAGGCTCTTCCACATGTTTTCAGCCAATACAGTTTTCGGCTTTCTTTTGCTAATTGGGCCTGCAATACTTATTGCTCCATCTTGTTTTAGGTCTCTTCTCAGGTCTAAATCTGTCTATACAAGGACATTTCACCAGGACTCAAGGTGTACTTGGGAAGGATGAAAATAGAACAGCACAGCACAGCACAGAATAGAATTCTTTATTGGCCAAGTGTGATTGGACACACAAGGAATTTGTCTTGGTGCA
>JANHZT010007046.1:95946-106672 GCA_032468215.1 Stegonotus admiraltiensis | reverse complement strand
CCCCCCCCCCGTCCCTCTTTTCTCTAGACTAGCCAAACCCAAATCTTGCAACCGTTTCTTCATATGTTTTAGACTCCAGGCCTTTGATCATCTTAGTTGCTCTTCTTTGCACTTTTTCCAAAGTCTCAACATCCTTTTTGTAAGGTGGTGACCAAAACTGGATGCAGTATTCCAGGTGTGGCCTTACTAAGGCTTCATAAAGCGGTACATGTGATTTTGACTGTATGCCTCTGTTTAACAACCAAGGATTGTTAATTTAATTTTAAGATTGTTAACTTAAATTCAAAATCTTCATATATTTTAATAGGATTTTAAACAAACCACAGAAAACATTCTTATAATTCTTAATCTTATTGCCGGTCAATCAGGTCTGTTAGTACATTTAAAAACTTTCCAGAATCAGTATCCTAATCACCCTTTTGTTGCTTATTTCTAAATAAAAATTTCTTATAAATTCTTAAACTTACACGAAACTTCTTTAGCTGAATATTAAAAGAAACTCACCAGGATAATAAAATGTATCCTGAAGATTGTTAAAATCCAGAAAGCAATCCATATACAGGAAAGTGATTAAGAAAGAAAGTGGGTGAACTCAGTGTCCCCTTTGAAGGCTCTGATTGCAGCTTGTGCAAAGCTGACCTAGCTCCCCAAGCTCTAAAACCACCGGAAGATTCTCTCCTTAATCCAGAGAAGAATTTGAGGAGTGAATTCATTCCTCTCTTCTTTCCACAGAGATTGATCATTGATTCAGCTCTCTTGCAGAGCCATCTTCAGTTCACCATTCTTCCTGTGGAAGTTGGAGGTCACCTCTCCCCTTTTACATGTTTCCCAAATTCTGTGTGAGAAGCTAAAAGGGCTCTTCACATGATAATGCATTTCATTCAGTGTTATTCTTGTTGAGGAAGTTCTAGCATGGCTAACATTTGCTTTCCCCTGATTGAATCATTAGTAGATAAAGGAATTATATGCTTACTATGTTTTGTTGTCTGTATGTTTAGCCCTAAAGTATAACAGCGCAGAGTGTTCTTAAAGCAGTAGATAACTTATTTCATGTGATTGCACTGGATTTTTTAAACAAACAAGCTGAAATTGTTGAATAAGTGAAATTTCACTGAACTGGAATATTTTTAAAAACTATTAAGCACCAGTTTGCTGCCCTTTTCCAATGAACTGTTAACACCCTGTTTCAATTATCTTAGATCCTGCTATAACTGCTTATTAAATATTGAATTAATAAGTATAGTGAAAATGTTGCTGTTTGGGGAAAAAATAGTAATCTGAATACTTTTGATGGTTGGAAGATCATTCACCAGCAAAATATTACGTAAATTCTTTTCTGTCATCTTGCCAGCCTGAGAGGTTTCCTGTATTACGTAACTTAATTCTGTTACATATTTTTTAAGAGTAAGTACTTGTTACTATATTTGTTGACAAAGTAACTGGAATGCTTTCTCTGTGCTTTTCTGTAGCTTGAAAACGCAAGACTCTCCTCTGAAATGTGTAGCTCAGCAGCTAACACCGTAAGAGAAGAACTTACAGAAAGTCGCATGCGCATTGACAGCCTCTCTTCCCAACTGGCAGTTTTACAGAAAGAGGTAAGGAATTTAAGATTTGAAGTGAATACTAGCAGGCCCTAACTAGATAGATTTGTATTTCTCTCTGACAGTTAAAAATGGAAGACAGTATAGCTCAACTGTATTACTTTTCAGGACAAGGGATTATTTTGCTTTTATTGCAAATACCAATGAGGGAGTTTCTTGGTCTTCCTTCTGCTTTTAAGAGAAGAAAGAGGGTGGCAGAATAGAACTGTGTCTGTCAGCAGTCAATCCTCCTTAAACATTTTGGGGTGAATGTTAGACACATCTGAATTGGGATGTTTTCCATTGAATAAATTGTGCTGATTCTTTTGTAGTTAATTTAATTTTAATTCTTAATTTGTATTTTAGTTCCAATGTCTTGCACAGTAGGCATCCTTAGCAAAATGATTGCTTTGGCTTTCGACTGACTATTGGTTGTGTAAAAGTAGCACGATCAGAGAAGAGTGAGCAATGCTTTTAACATAAATTATTTTTCTTTAAAAATACTTTTCTTATTTTTTTTGAGGAAAATAATATAAAATTGTGCTAGCAAAAAGTTGAATATTTTAAACTACATCATTTGCTATAAATCACCTTGGTAAAGTTATTTTAAAATAATTTGCTTTAGATTAAAGAATACTTAATCATTATATTGTACTGTCTTATAATTAGTATTTACCCAAGATGTTAATGCATGGGGAAATAGCTAAATTCTGAATATTAAAAAGAATTGTTCTGCAAATGAGATTGTTTTGTAATCATTCGGTGATATGCATGGCTTATTCTTGCCCCAAACAGGAAATATGTATGTTTATTTCCTTTTGTGTTAGATTGCTTAATAATCAGTGGAAATATTTTGGGGGGGGGGCCATAGGGGGACAAATTAATTCCTTCATGCTAATTATTTTATGTACAAAACAGATAAAATTATTTCATGTCTTTCGGTTTCAGTTTTTAATAGCGTCTTTCCATATATATATTCTCAGAAATTGAATTGCTGAGGTTTTTGTTTTGTTTGTAATTTTTAGTCTAGAGGATGGCTAGAGAGAATGCAAGAACTAGAGGACATCCTGGCTAAAGAAAGGGACACCTTCCGCAGGACACTCTCTGACAAAGAGAGAGAGATGGCAGAGATACGAGATCAGATGCAACAGCAGTTGAATGATTATGAACAACTGCTGGATGTAAAATTGGCTCTGGATATGGAAATCAATGCCTATAGGAAGCTGTTGGAGGGTGAAGAAGAAAGGTAATGTAAAGATCATTTAATCTTTCTATTCACTAAACTCTTATCCACCTCTGAAGGTCAGGAGAGACCTTGATGACAAGAGATATGTGTATGGTTTTAACAAATGGAGGTCAAAATGGAAAAGATCCTCTTTGCCAAATTTTCTCCTAGGATTTCTGTGATCACTCTTATATTTGTTGGCTTAGCCATGTATGATATGTAAAACAGCTAAAATCCAACTACAACTCTTTTGCTGTAAGGAAGTATATAGTATAAAAAACAGTACTGAAATAGTATTGATCTGGATTTTGTAAGTATTCTAATCACTGGGAAAAGTTGCTCTTGGTAGGGAATAGTTTTGCTAATGGGAAGTGACAGGTAGTCCTCGACTTAACAACTACAATGGAGCCCAAAATGTATGTTGCTAAGTGAGAAATTTGTTAAGTGAGTTTTGCCCCATTTTACAACTTTTCTTGCCACGATTGTTAAGTGAATCAGGGCAATTAATAATATGGTGGTTAAGTGAATCTGGTTTCCCCATTGACTTTGCTTGCCAGAAGGTTGCAGAAGGGGATCACATGATCCTGGACACAGCATAGGTCATAAATATGAGTCAGTTGTCAAGTATCCAAGTATAAATCACATCACGATAGAGATGGTGCAATGGTCATGAGTGAAAAATGGTCATAAGTCACATTTTTCAGAGCTGTTGTAACTGAACGGTCAGTAAATTAACTGTGGTAAATTGAGGATTATCTGTATTTGTTAAAATCACTTAATAAAAATACTTAATGGTAGCTGGTGTAAAATCTGAAAACAAAACATTCTTGATGTGAGGACAAACTAGCTTGGATTTGCTGGATATCAGATCACTTCCACATGCATATGCACTTGTCACTGTAATCTGTTCAAAGAGGATTTAATCAAGTGCAACTCTGGGTGTACGCACAATGGAAAGTATGTTCTGGAAATTTTCCGAATCCAGCCCGCAGGGTACTTAGATCTGTCTCACAGGGCTGCCCTGGAAACAGCGAAAGACCAGCTCGCGATACGCGGCCCTCCCAAGCTCCATTTTCTCTGACAGAGGGTTGTAGGAGGAAATTGCAGCCAGAAACTGAGCTCGTAAGGGCTGCAGTGAGCTCCATTTTCGCTGGCAGGGGGTTGCAGGAGGCCATCGCAGCCAGAAACTGAGCTTGGGAACCTGTTTTCGCTGGCAGAGCACTTGGGCCACCACAGGCACCCCCGACACGAGTGACGTCAAGCTGGCCCTGCTCCCCAAAGTCAAACACAACTCTGATGCGGTCCTCAATGAAATCGAGTTTTGACACCCCTGATCTAAATGAACTCTAGAGGGGAGACTAATTGGAAAAATTGAACAAGCTTCAGCAGCATCTCCCTTCCTCCTAAATTCCTAAATGGTCTGCAGGTCACCAGTCTGCCAATCTTATCTATGTCCTCTTAGCCACCACACCTGCTAATATTCTTGGATTTTTTTTTCCCATCCAACTGCCAAACCAGTGTTGCTTATGATGCTCGTATATTGGTGTGAAAGTACTATTCAATTCACAGACATGTTTTGGGCACAGAAGAACTTGCATACTTGTAAATATTGCCCTTTCCATATTTTTCGGCCTACTTGTCATGAGCTAGCAGTCTTGAGGTTTAGAAGAACATTCATTACTCCTTTTTCTTTCCTAGTTCAGTTTTGGATTGCTTTACTCATGTTTTGCATCTCCAACAGAAAATCCATGTGTGGCATTTTTCTCTCTCTACTACTCCTCATCTAAAATGTATGCTGCTGAATAAAGGACAATTTAATACATTATTCTTCGGCTAGCCCTTGTTTTAAAACCTCTTAAAAACTAGCCTCAGTTCATAATGTTGGTTATGCAGGAAGGAGTGGAGACAATAACAAAACTTTACTTGAAAATGTAAGCCTGTATTTTAATTTAAATATAGATTAATTGACTTACTTTATTTATGAGTTGGGTTCACAAACCTTACTATGAACTTTTACCAGCTCATAATACAAGATGGATGGAGACATGGTTGGGGGGAAAAAAACTGTATTCATGAATTTGTCTCCTCAGATTGAAACTTACTCCCAGTCCATCTTCTCGTGTAACTGTCTCTCGGGCATCATCAAGCCGTAGTGTTCGTACAACGAGGGGAAAGAGGAAGAGGGTTGATGTAGAAGAATCGGAGGCCAGTAGTAGTGTTAGTATCTCTCACTCAGCTTCTGCCACTGGAAATATCTGTATTGAGGAGATAGATGTAGATGGGAAATTTATCCGCTTGAAGAACACTTCTGATCAGGTATGTTAATTATGTGGTAAGACATAGTATTGATTTGTTTTTCATTATATAGTATATATAAACTCAGCCAGTGAAAGATTGTTTTAAATCTGTTTACTGAAAAGTTTTAGTTATATAATATATATATCCCAGTGGTGACATATTTTATTAAACAATTCATTCTTCTCCAACCTGCATGTGCCAAATTCCCTAATTCTCAGCAATTGCCATGCTGGCTAAGGACTATTCGGAATTGAAATTTATATAACTAGAGCCGTGATGGTGAACCTATGGCATGCATGTCAGAGGTGGCATGCAGCGCCCTCTGATGACACGTGAGCCATTGCCCCAGTTCAGCTCTGCTGCGCATGTGTGTACACCTCACCAGCAAGCTGGTCTTCGGGTCTCTGCTGTGCATGCGTGGGGACGATGCACATGCGCAGGGTTGTATGCGGGGGTCTGTGCGCACATTGCATTTTGGGGATTCAGGCAGGCATGCTTTGGGCACTCGGTCCGGAAAAGGTTAGCCATCCTATATACTATACCCGTGATGGCAAACCTATGACACGCGTGCCACAGGTGTCATGCAGCACCCTCTCTGGGTACACGAGCCGTCGACCCAGTTTAGCTTCACTGCATGTGGATGTGCCGGCCAGCTGGTCGTCAGATCTCTGCCGCACATGTGTATGTGGGGGGCACTTGCAAGCGGGGGCATGCGGGGGGCTGCGTGCGCATTTCATTTTGGGGGTTCAGGCATATGCACACACGCACTCTTTGGGCAATCAGTCCGGAAAAGGTTAGTCATCCCTGAACTAGAGGATGGATAAGGCTGACATAAGGTAGAGATAGGAATTTAAAGCCTTTCAGAAACTACAAATGTAGCATTATTTCATTGCCCATGATAACTATTGGAAGATGAAGTTAAGGGTTCCTGGAAGGCCAAAAGTTTAAAGGGTTCTCTTAAAGTTTAGCTACAGCATATAGTGTTGCATGATTCAACTTTCTATGAATAAACTGCCAATCTAGAAAAACTATTGTTCTTATTCTTTGTTGATTGGTAAAAAGGGTAGAGTATATGCAAAATATATTGTATATGTCAGTAATTCTATTAATCTGAATGACTTAATGGGTAGAAATATATACTGTAGGTACTCATGGCTAAGCCAAGAATTTTAGGTTCCAAAATATACTCCAAAATTGGTTTGATCTATCTGTAGACCAAAGCTGGAGACCAGATTTTTTTAAAGCCTATCATAGCATTAAAATTGTGCAATTTTAAAAATTGCAACATAAAAATTTGCAGTTTCCTGCCTGTCACTATGGTTAAAAATTTAAAGTTAGATTTATCTGCAGATGATGCATTTGTGTGGTATTTTGGTTGAAATTTCAAGGGTTGGCTTATCTGTGTTCATGTATTGTAATTGCCTAATACAGATCTTTTTGTCCTCTGGTTTAATTTAGGATCAACCAATGGGAGGCTGGGAGATGATCAGAAAAATAGGAGATGTTTCTGTGAATTATAAGTATACCTCAAGATATGTGCTGAAGGCAGGCCAGACTGTTACAGTAAGTGAGATCAACTTTGTGGAACTCAAAATGTAGCTTGTTAATAAAATGTAATCTGGACAACAACTAGAACGTCCAGGTGGAATGGAATAACTAATTAAAATATGTGTAAATTAATTCTAATCAATATTATGAGTGTCATTTGGACTCTTTTCCCTAAGAAAATGAAGCCTGCTATTGATTATAGGTCAATTTCTTTAAACTGTTAGTTTGCTTAAGATTTCTGGCAATTTGTGTCCAAAAACATGCAGTTGTGGTGTATTTTGTCTTTTAACCTTAAATGTAAATTGAGATGCAAAGATACTTACTAGCAGATATATATTAATTTTGTCCGATCTGTTTTATTTTTCTCAGATATGGGCTGCTAATGCTGGAATAACAGCCAGTCCTCCCTCTGACCTCATCTGGAAGAACCAGAATTCGTGGGGCACTGGCAAAGATGTGAAAGTTGTTCTGAAAAACTCTCAGGGAGAGGTAATGTAGATATATATGATTCCATTACCTTGATACAATTTAATTTATTTTGTTAAAAAAGGATGTGAACGAATAGAGGAGTGAGGCTGTGATTTTCCTTTTAATATATAGTATACTTCTCCAAGTGGGATTTATATATTTATAGCAGAAGTACATGCTTACAGTAGATAATAATAAAAAAGTCCTGAAATAGTTTGAGTGTTTGATAATAACCCAGAAATGTCTATTATAGGAAGTTGCTCAGAGAAGCACCGTCTTCAAAACAACTTTACTTGAAGCTGAAGAGGGGGAAGAAGTAGAAGAAGAACCAGTTGAAGCTGTAGAAGAGGAAGATCTATTTCACCAGCAGGTATCCTATAATTTCAAATATCTAAAAAAAACGTATCTTCTGAATAATGTAAGGGGTTTTGAAGAAAACCAGGATAGGAATACATTTAATTGTTTAACAAACCAACATAGAGATCTCACAAATGAAATAAATAAAATTCAAAGCAACTACTGAGATCCCGATAACTTTTCTGACAGTTCTAGCTATAATGTGATATTAACGTTTTCTAGGGTTGCTGATTTTTGGCTGTTGGTAATCTAGAGCAGGGGTGTCAAACTCACGTCATTGTCATGTGTCGTACCATGACTTTCTTCCCTTTTGCTAAACCAGAGGTGGGCATGGCCAGCATGTGACATCCTACCCGTGGGCTGTGAGTTTGACACCCCGATCTACAGGGTAAAGAAGGAACTATTAACTATCCATTTGAAAGATCAGTAGGGAAAAAAAGATCAATCACTTCATCCTCATTAGTAAAGCCACAAGCGAAGAAACATCGCCAGGCTAATTGATAAGCACATGAAATACGGCCAGGCAAATACCACCATGTCTATCTAGATCTACATTAACCATCTTTAGCTTATGAGGTAGTAGAGAATGAACTGGGAAGAGTAGTACGTCTGTGCTTGTTTATGTTCAAAATGCTTTTCAGTTATTCCGGTTTTCTTCAGTGTACATTTAGCCTTCTGTTTAGCCGGTTCCTAATTTGAAATGAAATGTCCCAATTTTTCCCTAAATTTACTTTAGAGCAGTGTTTCCCAGCTCTGGCAAATTTAAGATGAGTGGATTTCAACTTCCAGAATACTCCAGGCAGCATTCTTCCTGGGAAATTCTGAGTGTTCAGAGACATATTTCTTAAAGTTGCTGATGTTGGGAAACATTGGTCTAGATCAGGAACCCCCAACTCCTGGCCGTGTGGCTTATTTGGAACCGGGCTGCGTGAGAGGCAGACTGGAGTGCACACACAGCTCCACTTGTGCAAGAGGTGGGTTGGCATGCATGCATGCTATCCCGCAGCCTGCTTCCCTGCCCCAGAGGGCTGGGCTGCTAAGCCACAAAGTTTGGGGATCACTGGTCTAGATCATAGCCTGCTCCACAATTTTAATGTTTTAAGCACTGTTTACATAGGCCTGGCTTAAAGGTGCTAAATTATAACTATTAAAATAGTTTTGAGAGCGATAAGCAAATTCAGAACTGAGCTCCCTTAGATCCAAGCATTGTAAACAGACATGGTTCTATGTGTAATATTGTCTTGTGACCATCTTGTGTTTTTTTAAGGGGTGTGCACAACATAGAAAAGTTTTGCAGTGTTTTGCTTTTTGAATTCAAAATAAGCACTTGCGACTCAAACCTGCAAATAATCATGTTTTAATAAACTGGAATATTTTGTTTGTTCCAGGGTTTGGTAGAAAATTGTTGATGGGATCTTAAAGGGCTAGTAGAAAAAAAACTTTTGCACCTCTCCTATCTTCACATGAGCTTTGAGCTGCCTTGCCTCAAATCTCTCAGTGCCTTTCCCTGTACTTGAATTCAACTGGGGAATCTACAAGTGGCAACCATATACTGTGCTGCAGTCGACCCCCCCCCCCTTCCAGATCTTCTCACCAATTTCTCTTCCATCCTCCTCGTAGCCATTGCACATTATGCCCATACATTGAAGAGCAGCATGTCCAACCACTTTTCCCCCTGACAGTACCTTCCTTTCCTTGTGTTTTCTTAGCTATAATCAAGTGGCCTTGCTTGCTTTTCCCAGTCATTTTAACACTGTTATGCCTGGAACACTCCACATTTCAGACCCATGTCTGGACAAAATGTGTGCTTTATTGTAGACAAAGACACTCAAAACTGTTCTATCCATGTTCCAACCCCATGTTAAAAAAATAACCTGTTTCCCCCAAAATAAGACATCCCCTGATAATAAGCCCAATTGGGCTTTTGAGCACATGGCAATAAGGCCAAGCGCTTATTTCAGGGTTCAAAAAAAATATAAGACAGGATCTTATTTTTGGGGAAACATGGTAGTTTCTAGCAACAATGTAGAATTTAGTTGTGTTTCAGCTTTTGCATATGAAAACTTGCTCAAGGTTTTGAAGGAAGTAGTTGTCCATGTGTTTCTGATATTGTATGTACAACATTATTGTTCAAATATAGAGAGGAGAGATGCCTCTTATATAGTAGCTGTCAAACAGAATTTATATTGTTTCATGCAAATAATTTTAATACTCTTGAATTGTTCCATGTTTTCCTCCTATGACAGAACATAAAAATGCATTGGTAATAAGATTCAGACATGCTTATTATTTATACTATTATAATTTGGGAAAATAGGCAGATTATTCATTACATTGAATGTATATCAAACTTTACAGTTTTATGTATCAGTCACAGTCTTAACAATTTTTTATATTTGAAATAGGGAGACCCACGAGGAGCCAACAAAAGCTGTGCAATCATGTAAATGCCAATCATCTAGTCCTCACTTATGCTTATCCCTTCCTGCAGAGGAGAACCTTCTTGGAAGCACAACATATTTTTGTATTTCCTTTTGTGAATTTTAAAGCTGTGTCTGGCCTTAATTTCCTTTCTCCCAGAGATGGAGGTTTTTGTATGTCAAATCATATATATAGCTTTTTGAAATGTGAAATATTGACACTGAACTATGTACTGTTTTTTCAACAGAACAACCCTCATTTTTACGGTGGCCCTTTTTTAATATCCTTGTTAAAAAAATACTTGTGTGGGGTTTGGTTGTTAGTCTAGCCATCTACTCTTTATCTTTTTACATTCTTACATGCTTTTTGGAAGGGGAAGGAAAGTGCTTTCAACAAATTTTTGTATGGGAAACTTTTGTATTTTAGCAATCAAGATACACAAATTTTACTCAAAATATTTGTAAAGAAAATTGTCGTCCATTAGTTACATCATAAATAGAAGGATGAAGGACTCTATAAAACTATTTGACTAGTTTTACTTAGCAATTTAATCAGGAAATGGGCTTATGTTAATGTGTGATGTGTGTTTTTAAATTCTAGTGTAACTTGCATACTTTTTCATGTCATATTAACAATAAAAGCTATCTTAAGAAGGCTTGCATGTTAATACTTGGGGGGGAATTGAATTTTTATTAAGAAAATATAGAATAATGTTTGTTAGTGAGGGAATCAATTGTTTAATAACTGGGTATATCTTAGATGAATTGGTGTTTTTAGATTTTATAAAGTATTTGTCATCTTGTACAACCCACAAGAAAATGTTTTTTTT
>JANHZT010007046.1:47927-63822 GCA_032468215.1 Stegonotus admiraltiensis | reverse complement strand
CCTGGTGAGATTTGAACTCGCAGTAATTGCAGGCAGCTGGCAGCTAAGTGCTACTTAACAGCACTTTAGTCCACTGCGCAACCAAGGCTCTGTTATAAGGGCAGAATGTACTTTCTGCTTTTTGCTTAAAAGTTCTGCACCCTGATGAAAAGATATTCCTTTTATAATGCTCATGAATTCTTATCTATAGTATTATAGTCTTTTAATAAGAAAAAGAAATAAAAAAACCTCTAATCTTTCCCAGTAGAACTAGAAAAAAAAATTGCATTTCGTTATCATAAGGAGAACAAAATATCATAAAAAATGTTACATTGGAATTCACATTTTCCTACATCTGATTTTACACAATTATATAATAAGCTGCTGAAGTCATAACTTTATATTCGGATGATTAAAAGGTAAATAAAATCCAAGGCTAGACTCTAAAATAATGAAGAATCTTTAATAACTGTCCAGTAGGTAAAAAGACATGCTTTATGCTTGCTTCAACAAATGACACCAGTGTTATTCTGCGATAAGATAATACCCAGGGAAGAAGAAGCTATAAATTAAAGCTTGGCATCCCACCTGTTCTGCAAGGTGAATGAATAATGAAACCAACGCCTGGTCAACATTGACAATGTCTCTAATCCATATTCTCTGCAAAAGGAAATCCTTATCGGGGAGAAGCAATAGTGAAGTCAGAGGAACAGAAGGCAAATAGATTACAAAGATGCTCTTCTCTGAAAATGAAAGCCACGTTGGACAGAAATGGCTACAGTCTCTATTTTTATCAATGATTTATACTTCACCACCATCTGAAATGTGTCCTGCTAGAATTATGCTGAGAACAAATAATGATAACCTCTACATAAGCAGCCAGCCGTGCTGTTTCAGTTTCTGTGCAATTAAGAATATGTCCAGTTTGAGGAAAAACTGTAGAACAATCCAGAGCCTTTTGGTTTCTATTCATTGTTATGAACCATAAGTTGTTATTTTATAGAGTGCTGCTGTATATATATTTCATTTATATTCATGTCTTCCTTTGTTGCCTGCCTCCATAGGAAATTTCCTGACATAGCCAATTCTGGAATGTATCAGCAAATCTTTATTTTTGCAGATATTAAACTACTTTAAATTGATTCCCTTTTTTATACCAAAAAAAAGTACGAACAGTATTGAGTATGCCCCTGAATTTGCCTGTTAACTCATTTTCACTTTTGCCTTATTTAAGCATATAACAAAAGCCAATTTAACAGGCTACTTTTTTGCCTCTTGAGTTGAAAGAAAATTTCCTCTGTGATCACACAGCAATACCTTCCCAGCTCTGGAAGCATTCGCTTTCCATTTGAGCTCACCCAGTTACTATTAAGACTCAAGAAATGTCACATTCCATTTGTGCAGGAGAACATTTTCATGGACAGCCAATCAGAAGGTGAAGCTGAAATAAATTAAGCCATACATCTACTCTCACTGCAATCTTGTGTAATTTATTTATCTTGATAAGGTTTTCATGAAAAATCATATGCACCGATAATTGAAAATCTTTGTTTTTAACTTTTAGTTTTACAGCAACCAAGCCTTGAATCATTTTCCATGGTTGTAATTCCAATGTAGCTGCTCACTGAAATTGAGAGTTCAAACCATAATGTAGACTTGGTTAAACCCAGCTATAGCTACAGCTGAACGAACAGCTCTGTGTGAAAGAGGAATAATTGCAGGCAATAAGATTACCCCCAGCTTTACTATCCCTCATTTGCTACTGCTTTTATCAGGTAGATTAGCCCTGTCCTCTCCCATTGCAAGGCCATGGCAAACAAACTATTTTATGAGGGGAAAAAATCCAGGAATTTTTGATGTAGAAATATTGATGCCTTTTCTGCTATAGTGAGTTTGTTTGTTTGTTTGTTTGTTTGTTATGCTGCCTGTCTCACTCTGAAATGTGCCTCTGGGTGGCTTACAATTAAATGACAAGCCATTAGGAAAACCAAGCAAAGATCCAAAAGGGGATGGCCCACTTCCAACTGCAAATAACCAATGGACTATGACAATTCACCACGGCCCACTCACCGCAGGACAACACGCCATGGGACAAGAGTTACAATAATATCAAAGAAATGGTGGAATAGAATCATTAAAGAAAGGATGCAAAAGGAGGGACAGAATGAATTGTGAATAATTTTTTCAAAAATTTATTTTAAATAATTAAATTGAATTGTTAAACTGTCCTATGGTGAGTTGTCCCGCTGTGAGTTGGCCATGGCAAGTTGTCCCACGGCAACTTGGCCGTAGCAAATTGTCCCATTCCGAATAACCATTCCTGGCAGTAGCACCTGTAACAAGCTACAGTAATGCCAAAATGACACATGCATGTAATTTTAAAATGCCGTGACTATGGTATGTATTTGTCAAAAATGTCTGACAGAAGTATTAAGTTGCAGCATTTCTCTGATTTACATACCAGGCGTATGCTGTCATTTCCTTGCTTCCCTTTCCTCTTTGGATGCCTATGATTTCTAGAAAATCTGATATGTCATCAAGCTTTTTTTTTTTAATCTGTCAAGTCCTGTTTTTGTGAGGAGCTTAAAGCATTATATTCATCTACTTATGAAATGATGAAAGCACACAGACCTCCCTCTGAATCTTACTTACCATGAAAGGTAAGACCTCCCCCAAATTTAGTTATCACCTGTCCACAACATTATGGCTGCTACACCCCCCCCCAACATTGAATTTTCGATGCTTAATAACCAGCTTGCATTTATGATTAGTTATAGTGTCCTGTGGTCACATGACTGCAATTTGTGCCTTTTTTTTGCTGGTTTCTGGCAAAAAACACCCATTAAAAAGAATGAATTTGCTTAATGAACACATGGTAATGCTTTACTGCGGTGACTTAATTTGCAACTGTCATAGAAACAGTTGTAAGATCTAGTCAGGTCATATGTGACTGGTATAATGACCGCAATGACTTATGACCAGTGAACTCCAGTGGTGGAATTCAAAAATTTTTACTACCGGTTCTGTGGGCATAGCTTGGTGGGCATGGCAGAAGAAGGATACTGCAAAATCTCCATTCCTACCCCACTCCAGGGGAAAGATACTGCAAAATCCCCATTCTCTCCTCACTCCTGAGGGAAGGATATTGCAAAATCTCCATTCCCACCCCACTCTGGGGCCAACCAGAGGTGGTATTTGCCGATTTTCTAAATTACTCAAAATTTCTGCTACCGGTTCTCCAGAACCTGTCAGAACCTGCTGAATAGCACCCCTGCTTATGACCAAAATTCTGGGTTCAACTGTGTTTGTTTAAGTGAGGACTACCTGTAGTCTTCTAAGTAAAGTTTAGAAAACTGAGACTCCATTGTACAGTATAAAGTCAGTACTGGCCCAGCAGATACCTTCCAGAAGGTGTTTCCATTACTGGAAGCTGGTAACTCAGTATCTACCAAATGTCTGCACTGTTCTTCCTCCTTTCATCTATTCCTTTTATGTACGTGTCATTTCTTCTAGATTTTAAGCCTTAGGACCCCAGATTCCTGACAAGGGAGAAAGAAAATCAGGATTCATTTTATACCAGTGGAACTTGGAATGGGTTCTGTCTCTCTCTGGAGTACAAGGGACAACTACCTGAGCAACTAATTTGAATACTATAGAAAACCAATGAACCCCTATGAATTGAAAAGAGCTAAGAGTCGACCTGAAAGAAAGAGGTGTTTTGTGGTGGTCACTGATTTCCTCCCAAGATGAGCTTAGACAGCTATGTCCAGACACAAAATAGCTGGCCAGAGTTGCTATGATGTGATAGGTGGCCATATAATCCTAATTGAATTAATTAAATAAATGCTTTATGTATAGTCTTCTATGTGCCTGTATGAGAAGGCAATGAAGGAAGTTACCAAGACTAAACCTATCAATATCAGTTCTTTCCTCTTGATTCCGGATCCATGACAGAGCCAAGAAAAAGTTGAAAGACACTATAAGGATTTGGGAAGGATGGTCAAGGCAATTGGAGTACAGGCAGTGTTTTCATTAATCAGTTTCTTTTCATTGCTCAGTTTCAATTATCCGTTGAGGGTCATGGGGCAAGAAGAGAAAACAGGATTCTAGAAGTCAACAAATGGCTCCACAAACAGAAGGGTTGGATTCTATGACAGTGGCCTGTGCAACCATCATGGAGGGCTTCTGGAAATTGATGGACATCTTACAAAACCTGGGAAGTGTTTGCCAGTGTTTTGAACACTCTAATCAGGAAGGCATTAAACAAAAACAAAAGCAGACTTGGGTGTCAAAAGTCTAGAATTGAATATCTAGCCAAGGACAGGGTCAAGAAAGCAGAACACAAAATGAAAAGCAGGATACTGGGATGGAGCCTCAGAGCTTCTTAGCACAAGACTGCAGAGATACCAGTAGGTGGTACTCAAAACCTATATTTTAGCATCAATGCAAAAAAAAAATATGGGAATAAAAAGGGAAAACCAGAGCTCTTAACTCAGGAAGACAAATGCAATGAGATAAGCATCATTGAAACTTGTTGGTCTGATACTCATGACTGGCATATAGCTCTGCAAGTACATGAATAGGAAGGAAGAAGAGCAGCATAGACAAATAGAAGATGGTATCCAGAAATTGTAGTAATTCTGCCACAAAAATTAACAGACTGAGCTGAGGCTTGCAAGAGATACCAAAACTAACAAATAGAGCATTCTTTGGTTATGTTAGAAAATGCAGGTCCATTGCTAAGAGAAAGTGGTGAAATGTGTGGATGATGGTGAGAAGTAGAACTTCCTAAATCCCATTTTATATCTGCCTCCTTTGAGAAGGAAAATGGAGATGTAGGTAGCAATTTTTATGCTACTGGGAGAACAAGGAGATACAGCTTTCAACATAGAAGAAGAGAATAATAAAGAACTACCTAATGTAAATGAATTTGTCTCCAGAGCCATATGGATTATATCCTGGGGTAGTTAAATAATTAGCAGAATTGATTGTAGAACTGTTCTCAGTAATCTTTGAAAACTTCCTGTCTACACTGAGCAAAGTCCTTGAACAGATTCTCAAGCAACCTGTTTGTGAGAGCTTGAATTAGCATGTTACAATTAAACAAGAGTCAATACAGTTGATCAAAATCAGTGTCTGACTAATATTACTCCCTTCAGTAGAGTTTCTAATTTAATAATTCAGAGGAAGGCCACAGACATAGTATACTTGGACCTCAATAGAACCTTCCATCAGCTAGTCATCAATGAGTAAAACATGAGGAAGATATTAGTTAGATGAATTCAGAATTACCTGAATGATTGAGTCTAAGGAATTCTCATTAATAGCATCACTTCAGACAGTAAGTATTGAGTGACTATAATTTATACGATGGAATGTAACAGTTAGAAATATAAAGTTCTGCATATGGGTAACAAAAATGTAGGGCAGAATATAGGATGGGTAGACACTTGCCTGGCAGGAGTACATATGAAAGTGATCTGGGTATCCTGGTCAACCAGAAATTAAATGTGAGTGAGCAGTGTAATTTAACTGCTAAAAAGGGCAAATGCTATATTAGGATATAATAACAGAAGCAAAGAGTCCAGGAGGTAACTATGCCACAGGATGTAACTGTTCCACTCTACTCTGCCCTGGTCAGAATCTACTTGAAATGCTACATACGGATCTGGGCACCAGAGTTTTAAAAAATGGACCAAATGGAACTAGTTTGGAGAGGAATCACGACAGCAAAGCATCATGAAGAACAGTTTAAAAATCTAGATATGTTTATAATAGCAATTTTCAAACATCTGAAGGGCTGTCACATTGGAGTGAACATCCTCTTTTGCCCCAATTAGTTAAAATATAAAGAAGGAAATTCAGGTTAGGCATCAGGGGGACCTTTCTGAATGAATGATCTATCAGCCAGGGGACAGGTTACCATATGAGGCAGTGAGTTCTCCTTCACTGAAACAGATGGCGGATGTCAGAGATGATCTGATGGCTCCTGCACTGAATGAAAACTTGACCTAGAGACTTCTAAAGTCCCTTCAGTTCTAGGATTCTGAACAGTGGAATAATATTGGTTGAAACAAAATAAAATACATAGTTCTATCTTGGCAACTTCACAACTATTTTTTTTATAACTTGTGGAAAAATAATATATTATTCAGAATTCTCACAATCCACTGGTTCATGTTGATTTTTAAGAGACCTGTAATATACTGTCTTTCAAAAGAAGACAAAAAGCTTTTAGTGCAGCAGTCAAGTGAGTATATTGTCATTTTATATACAGCTCAATTTATTTAAATTACTTATTTAAATTACTGCAGCTAGAATGAGCTAATAGAAGAAAACAACTTGCTTATATGACACTGTTGGGCAACTAAGAGATGCAACAAAAATATTTAAAACATAAAAAAAACCCCATCACCTGTCAGTTCAATGGATTTTAAAAATGATTTCTTAGCATGTATTTATAATACACCCTAATATTTCTCTTAATATGGTATAAATTTATTTCCTTTCAAAACACCAAATCAAAGAATATTACATGTATCCTAAATTTTTTCTGCTATAGTTAAATAAAGGTACATAAAACCCAAGGCATCAATTCCACTTTAATCACTCATGGGCTTAGCTAAAAACTGAAAGGATTCATAACTGAATTTTACTTGTATTTTTACATAACTCTATTTTTTATTTGTTCAACTACTCTGAGTCATTTAGACAGTGAGGTGGGCAGTGTGTAAATTTGATTAATAATAAATAAATCTCTTCTTGCTGTCCTTCTGCTCCTCCTCTTAGACCCTAAACTTTCCAGATTACAGATTTTCCTTTGCTTGCGGTACAGTATAAAGACATCCATAATTAAAAGCTTCTCTCAATTACTGACCTCGACCAACGGCCTTGGTTTGCGCTCTACTGTAAACTTGAAGTGGCAAAGTTCACAGTAATTGGTATTTGAAGATGAGAGCCAGTGTTCCAGGCAGCTGCGATGAATAGTCCCCAAGGTTCCAGTACATTCACAAGGAGAAAGCAGGTCTTCTTGACTGCTGCCTTCGTGGCAAATCCTGCACATTGGTCGGTCATTGAAAGGACTGCAAAAAAGAAGGATTAAATTGGTGCAAGAGTCATAAATTGAAGGAACATCAAGGTTATTTCAAGGTTAATTGTACTGTATACAGTTGAACTTAAGAGCCTAATCCACTGCTGTGCATAATCTCTTTCCAACTACCTACAATGTAAATTTACCATAGTAGAAGAATTAACAAGGCAGCCCCATTCTTTAAGAACACTCAGTCAAGTCATATAAAGAAGCAATCCTTAAATTTTATTAGTTAATGTGACCTGGGCAACATTCATTACTGCTCCCAAATGAGTCACCATGTATGCAGTATATTGTGGCGTGCGTGAGAGAGAGGGGGGAGGGAGGAAGGGGAGGAAGGGAGACGGAAGAGATGTTCCTTGGTTCTCTAACACATTTGTGCCAATATCTTCTTTCCAATGACAATAACAGCACCTTGGAATCTAGCCAAAATTGCTATAACTGAGAAAACGTCTTTCATCAGTCTACCAAAAAGTTCTACTTTGTCCCAGTTTCCCATTCCCCATTTTGAGTTTTCAGTATTCTCTACATTTTTTCCCTTTTGTAGCCTCTTTACAATTCCTGTCTGCCATTTCGTCTGGACCCAATATACAGTATATATAACAGGGCCAAATCATGATTTGAAACTTTAGTTTGCATTCAACGCTTAAACCAGAGTTTCTTGAATGAAATGTTATGGGAAACGGCTTTAACAAATTCCAGAAGTATTATATTAAGATACAAGGAGAAATGAAGGTGAAGAGTGAGACTATGCAAAAACTCTGTTTCGAAGTTTATTATGGCACATGACCCCCAGAAATCCAACATAATAAAGAAAACTTGACATGTAAAACATTCAATGTTCTACTATATTAAACTAAAATTAACATTTGGAATGAGCCAACTTTGGATATAGCAGTTGTGTATTGTACTGCTATTAATTACATGGCGCAATCAGAAATATAAGAAAACCCAAACTGTCTGTGACTGGCGAATCTCTTAGGGATGCAATTGCTTAAATTGAAATGGATCACTTTCTACAAAATACAGTTCTATGTAAAGATGTCTTGAGAATGAAGCCCTTTTTTTCTATACTGCAACTCCTATTGCAGACTTTCACACATCTTTTTCTTGGAACCCAGCTTCTGATTTTACAGCATAATAGTTAATTGATTAGCTGTAGCTATTCATTCTCACACTTATTTTTCACAATCTCTTACCTTCCCTCTCTAGTGTATGTCTAGAACATATTTATATGCATGCTCAAGATTTGTTTGCTTGAACGGATGAAGTATTTTCAATCTATTTTTTCATTTCTTCATCCATTGCGATTGGTTTTATTTAAGAAAAATCTATTAAAATTACCAGAAACATCCAAAACAAACATTTCAAGTAAAATCTAATTCTGGCTCCTTTGAAATGGTATTAAATATCCTCTCTGATGTACATGCAGCTTTATTGCTTCTTCAGGTTATCACGTGCAGAGTGTCCATGTGCATGCTCTAGGCAGAAGTCCTATGGATGTTAGGTTTAATTTGCTGCTCTACATAGTCAGCCTACTTTTTCTCCTCATGTTAGTTTCACACTATACTCATCACAACGTGCTGGCTCAACTACTGTATGTCCTCTCTCTTTTTCGAATCTACACGAGTTAGAACATCTCTTTTTCCACGTGGCACCAGTTTCCCTTGGAGAATTGGAGCAAAGACATTGCTGAGACAACAGTATCCTCTCTAGAACTTGGGGACAACGAAGAGAAAACCAGATAGGAGGCACAAAGCTGCCAACCAGAAGCAAAAAGCTGAGACCAAATATTTGGTGCAGGCGCCCTTCACATCCAAAAGTGAGAAATGAGCAGCACAAAGTCTGCTAATACATAAGGACAGGTGAGATTTTAAACCTTGGGGCTGCTATAAATAGCAGGCTGGCGTGCAAGATTCTGTAACAGCCAATTGTCTCATTATTTCACTTTTGTTTGTAAAAGTGACTTTTACAAAAGCCTTTCTTCCGTTGCTAGCTGAGTAAGGAATGCTGAGTAAGTTTCTTCAGAGAGATGTACTACTGTCTCTTGGGTGAAGGTCCGACAGTTCCTGCATTTAAAGGAAAGAGTGCTCTGCCCTTATTTTTGAAGGACTCCCAAGTATACTTTGTGGAAAGCCACCAGAACCAGTTACCACTCTTAGGCTTCTTCACTGTTTTTATATATGATGTGATAGGCTGTTTTTCCAGGTCCTTAGGTTCTTGTAAGATCTCCAAAAGAAAATAAAACAGAAGAAGATAGCTGTAGGGGATTTGTTTCACAATGCACATACAACCCTAACTTACACAGTATAAACCTAAGGGCCATTATCACCTGCAACAGTTCTTCAAATTCTTCTTTAGGAAAAGAAACTTGGGACTTTATTCCTTAGCCTATTTGTTTAAGTTTAAAAATCTTTCTTCTGAGTTAAATTGTTAAAATTGATTTGAATAAACACCAGTAATTTATAAGTGAGGACTGACCCGTTGTGTTCCATTTGCTTTCTTTATGAAATAACTGAAGCATAATATATTTGATTTGACCCTCCCTATAGCAAGGCAATCAAACTGGGATATTTCTGTTTCAACCTATTTATTCTTTCCTTAAACATGATTGTAGGTATATCTTAATGACTAGTTTATTCATAATTGCAAAATTATTCAAATTAATATTTACAATTTGATACTGCCTATCTCAATAATTCCATTTTTAGGCAGTATGATACAGAATTGCTTCCCCTAATGTGGGAATCCAGGCATAGCATTATCCAAAGTATCAGGAAGAGACCAAGTTGGGAAGGGCTGGTATTCTAGTTTCAACATTGGGACTTGAAGGTTAATATCCCTCCCAACTATGCATCAGAGAGTCCTTCCTTTAAATCTCTCAACCCTAACGTAACTCACAGAGCAGTTCTGGCAGGACTGAACAGAATCCTAAGTGTGCTGCTCCTTAGAAAAAGGAGAAATCAACACAAAAACAAATGCACAAATTTTAGAAATTTACTGTTAGAAAAGGCGTTTATTCTAAGATAGATCTAGCATGGTGATCTGCAATTGAAACTTTAGCTTTTTATATAAGTAACTTAAACTTTCTGCAGAAACTTCCAATAATCTGTTTTGTAAGGAAAAAGCACACCAGAATGTTATGTATATTTTATTAACACAGTTCACATCACATATATGCATACACACACCTGTGCCGAGTTAGGAAAAGGAATATCTTTTTCTAACAATCCAATGTGGTTTGTTGCAATTCTGGTTGAATTGGCTAATGGTGTAACAGGAAATATACATGCCATGGTGCATTTAACAATTATTGTTTGTGAGTGAGTATCTATGCATTAAAGTTAACTTAAAGAATAAAGACCTATGAATGACTCAATAATATTAAGGGAAAATAAATATTCCAATCTGGAATCTTTCAGATGTACTGCATTACAATGCCCATCATTCCCAGCCAGCATGCACACCCCCATATGTTAACAGTAATATGACTTCCAGCTGTCAGACCTATTCCTGAAGCACATTTGAGAAAAACCATGTAGCCAGTGATTATTGTGTCAAATTGTTAAGAGGCTCCCTGGCTGCAGAAATATAAGGCAGACATGAAAGAGTGGGGCAAAAAAAAAAGCTCCATAACATTCCGAAGCTGGATGAGAGAAGACCTAAAGAATCTCCTTCCGTCAATCATTCATACAGAGGCACACAGTTTGCAATGAGCAGCATGCACAAGTCAGCAGGATGACACTTCTAAAGTTTTCTTTTCCAAATCGGAAGGATTTATTGCAGCTTATTCACTTTACAACCCGCCTCTCCCAGCTATTTCCCTACCTTTTCCTGCGAGACCGAGAAAGTTTACGCATTAGAGATATTCACAAAGTTATTGTCAGCTTACAAAATTCATTCTGAATTCAAAAGAGGAACGCTCTAACAGTGCAAGTTGTGCGTGGAGTCTGCTCAGAGTTACGGAAAGAGAAGCGTGCAGAACTGTAGCCTCTAATCTAACCAGGATAAAAACAGTGCTTAGCCTGGCCTTTAAAAATAAAGTCCCAAGTAGGACTACAAAGGCTCAGATCTTGCAACCAACATCCCCTCCGTTCTTTGCCCTTACTCCTCCAGCACCGCTGAATGGGCAACCAGACATGTCTTGAGTTTGATACGACTGACTGACCATACCTCTGCGTGGCAAGAGTCCGTACTACAGTTGATAGCAGCTGTCCGTCCTTGGCCGAAACTTGCATGACATACTGCGGCTGTCCATTCACAAGGCTGCTACAGTCCTCCACAGTCTTTACCACAGGAGTGGCTGGGCTGGTGCAGTCTGGTAAGACTTCGGGCAGGTGACTGCAGCGGCTGGTTGTCATGGTAACAGACAGCAATTACTCTGCTAATGGCTTCCACATTCATACAGGATTTCCATCTAGGAAAAAAGATTAGAAAACCATTTATTGAAGAGCAGGC
The DNA here is from genome assembly GCA_032468215.1 of Stegonotus admiraltiensis. Classification (NCBI taxonomy): domain Eukaryota; kingdom Metazoa; phylum Chordata; class Lepidosauria; order Squamata; family Colubridae; genus Stegonotus; species Stegonotus admiraltiensis. The sequence continues at coordinate 52,295 of JANHZT010007046.1, read as the reverse complement.
TGCAAAGACTGAATACAGACCACCTGCATCTTCATTCATTAATATTCAACAGAACTCAAAACAGCATCATTTCTTGTTATAGCTTTTTTTTGTGGGGGGGGGGTGTAAAGCACTAAAGGGGAAAAGCAAAGATTGATAACAATGCAGAGAGCCCCGCGACGTACAACGCTGTCTTATTGATTCTCTAGGAAAATGAGAGATTTTCTCTCTTTAGGAAAAAAAGAGACCCATGTTCCTACTATTGGCGGGGGATGGGCAGCTTTGAAATGTGGGCTTGAGAAATTGCATCTCTATGAAGCAAGTGTGTGTGTTTGTTTCTTTATGTTTCTCCACAATCATCAGTGTCTTGATAATAAATGGGAAGTCTCTTTTCACTGCTTCCCCTTCCCCCCCCCCGCCCCCACACCTGTCTACCACCACCAAATATTTCTTGCTTGTTGCACAGGGCAAAACAGATTTTGCTTTTGATCCTGTCAATTCGATCCAAGCCTCTCCTCAAAAAGTTATGCCTTTCACGAGAAAGAGGACAAGAAACTTACAATCTCTCTCTCAGGGAATCATCCATTATTGCTAAGTGCATTACATCATCAAGCTTGGAGCAAAACGCCAAAATTAACGTTTAATGAGAGAAAGGCAGTTGACCACCTCAAAGTAGGAATAATATATGTTACAAGTTAAAAGTGAGGAGGAGAGAGGGAGAAAACCAATAGTCCACGGGATTAGCTTTTTACACATAAACATGGTCCCAGCAGAATAATATGTAAATATGAGAACTAATTTATCAAGAAAATTCTATTCTCGCTCTCAGTCAAGTTATTAGTGAGGGTGTTAAGAGTTTCTCAAGATCTTAACAGAGCTAAGTGTGAGACAAGAATTGTGCTTATTACTATTTGCCAAACTGTAAAAGAGAAAACCCAGGGGTATTGTTATCTTTTTTTATTATTCAATAATTTCATTTATTTTAAAAATGGTACATGTCACAGCCTGCCACAACTGGCAGTCAGCATAAAATGGAAGAGTTTTCGGAGTTCTCCTTCACAGATCAATGCAATATCTTACTGTAATATTTCCCAAAATATATATAAAAAAAACCTGAATGAGGTGGTGGGGGTGGAAGCAAAGGAGTCTTTTATTTTACGGGACTTTGGTAAAAATGTCACCTATCTATAATCAAACACATACGCAGATTAACAATTCATCACTGATCACCTTCTGTTCTGAACATACTACCATATATTCCAGTGCTCTTCATTACAGTGAATGCACACCTGACTTTTAGGAAAGATTACTTCACTCTGTTTGGAATAAAGTTTATTGGGCCTGACAGAGCACCAAAAAAGAAATTTTGAATTTGCTCACTCCTTTCTTTCTCTCAATTCTCCTTTCTCTGCCTCCCGATGACAAGTAGTAAAATGCTACGAAATTTGAACTGATCATATCTTGGTCATTTCACTTTATTAGCTTGATGTAATTGGCTGGATTATCAAATATAAATGCTCAAGGGGACTGGCACATACCCAATGTACATTTAAAGCCATGATACAGCAACCTAAATATCAATTCTATTGTGTGTTTTTTAAAAATCTGTGTAACCTCAAAGCCTGGAAAGATTGAGGTCAGTCTTGGATTAGCTTCCTTTGTTCACTGGGGCTGTAGTCATGTTACTTGAGCACCCTAACACTTGAAGAAACATTAGTAGAGGCAAGAAAATTATTCAGAATGTCCATATAACATGAATAATGGCTCAGGTGTTTGCATGCTTACAAAATATTAAAGAAAAGATGTTTGAGTACACCACCCTTATTTTAGTGGCTGTTTTAGCCTTGAAGAAAGTGGATATTCTCCAGGGAATCTGAATACTACCACGGTATTACTATGTGGTAGTGCCAACGCTCCAAGGACAAGGAAGAAAAAGAGTAGCATCCTGATCCTCATTTCCAATAAAACAGAACAAATAACACATTCTGGTACCATTAATACTAAAGGGAATGCAGGAGAATGCAGACTTAACAGAACAGTCTCATCTCCTACAGCATATGGACATGGATTATGAGCTACATTTTAGTTTTGAAATACATGCTGAGACTGTTCATCGAGCGTATGCAGCAGCACAGTAGCTGCCTCATTAAACTTAAATAGCCTAGACAGTGCTGTGCTTACAGATCCATGCTATAGAATTCTACATTTTCTTGCTTGCTGCTTCACTGACCTCATTATGTACAGCAGCAAGATTATAATTCTGCAGAAAGTGACCATCCGTGGTTTTACAAAGGTTTCCGTCAATCAGTGAGGAGTGTTTCTTAACCACCAAATGATGCAGCTAAGAGCAAAATATTAAATGCACCCAACTCTCTTACACTGGCTGCTAATTAAAAATAATAAAAGTTCTGAGCAGCCCACACAGCATGCCACATTTAAACTTATTTGTAACATATTAAAAATAGTTTAAAAAATTTAAAACTGTCATTTATCCTATTATAGATGTAGAAGATTTGAGGGGCTAGAAAAGAGCATAGGGGAAGAGATCGGCTGCTGAAAAAGTTCATGGATGACATGACATTTCAAACCAGATCAACACCGTAACTCTGATTGGGTTAACAATCCTTCTTTGCCTTCTTCTTTCCTATCCTAGGTCAACCAAGCGAGAATTGTAAAATGAACACCAATCTCAAAGATTTTTTTAAAAAAAATCAGCAATGACAGAAACTCTATGATGTGAATCTCTGAAACCAAAACATTAGATTGTTTCTCACTATTCTCTCTAAACACGATACCTCACGCGATATGCATCTAAACAATAATATAAGTGATAAAGCGGTCATGTTGACTTCTGACGTAAACATCAAAAATTGTTCTGAAAAGACCTATTGACTAAGACATCATCAACGTATACCAAAAAACAAAAAACAAACAAAAATTGAATGTCCTTTTGTTAGATAGTGCACAATGTGCATGTCTGTCAAGATCCTTTGGTATCTTCTGAAGTGTTGGCTATTCCTGCCAGTTTGGTGTCATCTGCAAATTTGATGAGTTCCCCATCTATCCCCTCTTCCAAATCATTGAAGATGTTGAAGAGTATTGGGTGTAAGACAGATCCTTGGGGTACCCCACCACATACTTTCCTCCATGTAGAGATAGCCCTCAATTTACAACCATTTGTTTAGTGAACACTCAAGACTACAACATACTGAAAAATGTAACTTATGACCGATTCTCACACAATATTACTAATCAACATTTATATAATTCCAATAAAGGAATAGCCAGTTCTTAAGCAGAACCTGATGCATATCATGAATCCAAGACTGTAGTCCTAGGATCTTCATATTTTCCAACCTAAAGGAGTTTTTTATTGCATCCCACACCCCATGTAAAATCCATGGTTCTTCTTAAAATGGTAAGTTCCAAATTTTGGATTATAGTTCAAAATTATTTATATTTTAAAACAACACTAATCTTTGTAATAACATATTAACAACGTTTGGATGTTAAACCAAAAGAGTGTAACAGTGAGACAACTCCATATTATATGAGTGCTCCCTCATGTATTTTACAATTTCAGCCTAATGGGATTGATACTTCCAATCTTTTAAAAATATTTTGAGATGTCCTAAAAACATTATTTCTGTTGTTAAATTAAGATATTCTTTAAATTATTAATGTAATTTGTTAATAGGTAGTATTCCAACTCTTTATTCTTGCAATATTTAATATCTCTTAACTTATAAACAAAAATACCATGGCTTTAAAATCATACCAAATGCATATACTATTAACAGTAATTCAGGAGTTTTAGATGCTGCTGATGCAAACTACACTCAATTATGAAATCCTTTATTTATTAATGGTTTGGTTGTATTGCAGAATTATGCTATGTAAATGACTAACTAGACTGTATAATTTTCTTTTGAAGGAAAAAAAAGTTAATATAATTTCTGCACCAAAAATATGAATTTTCAGATCTCCCGATATCCTACACGTTTAGATGTTTTCCTTTGTATAATTCATTTTCATTCCACTAACCACAACAAAGGACAGACAGCAATATACAACAGGTAATATATATTCAGCTCAGTCTCCTTTCAGAGATCTAAATTCATAGTACTTCCAAACCAGATTTTAAGACTCTCACCGTTACTTGAGAGGATAGATGGACAGAATACTAATAGATCTTTGAGTGATCTGCTATGGATAAGCAAGGTTGTCTAACACCAGTAACAACTAAAAAAGGCTTTTGCACCCTTACCTTAAAACCCAGAGATTTATTTTTATGCATGTGGGGGTTATCTTTGTCTCCCCAGTGGATGGCAAAACCAAGCTGGGGGGTGGAGGTAAACTCTCAATGGTTAATCCTATCAGGGAATGTGG
>JANHZT010007046.1:22432-36388 GCA_032468215.1 Stegonotus admiraltiensis | reverse complement strand
CGCCCCCCCCCCCCCCGAACAGCGCCCCTTCAGCAATTGGGGCTCATTAACTGAGAACAAAAGAAGATAATGAGCGATCTGCAGAAGTATGTAAAATCATGCATGGCACAGATAATGACAGAAAGTTGTTTTTCTCTTACATATGTGTTGGAACTCAGGTCATCCATTGACATTAAATGAAATATTTTGGATTAATTTGTCTTTTTTTATATAGCGCAAAGATATAACTGAGGAATCTCTGCTAGCATAATAGAAGCCAATTCAGATGGTTTTAGATGGTACTGGACAAATTCATGGAAACTCAGGCTATCAATAACCACAACTGATGACTGTTTACTATCTCCTGAATGGCAACATGTCTTACAATGCCAGCTGAGAAGTGACATTGGCAAAGGACTGTCATCTTCTAGTCCAGACTTGTAAACTTCCAAAATGAATCCAGTTACCTATTCTGGGACAGAGGTTGCTGGACTAAATTAACCTGAGTTCTATTTCTGCTCTAACTACTGAGCAAGAGAAAAGAAATTTAATAAATAATTAAAAATACACAATGCGTATTTCTGTCTATATGTTTTATATGCACAATTTTGTGTGTAATAAATATCATTTTAATTTCTTTTTTTTCCTTAACCATAATCTCATATTTTTTAATTTTTATTATTCTTCGACTTATAACCACAATTGAACCCAAAAGTTCATATGCTAAACGAGACAGTTGTTAAGTGAATTTTGCTCCATTTTATGACCTTTCTTGCCACAATTGTTAAGTGAATCACTACAATGAAACACTGCAGTTAAGTGAATCTGGCTTTCCTATTGACTTTGCTTGTCAGAAGGTCCCAAGACAAGAAGAGATCACATGATCCCAATATACTGCAACCTTCATAAATATGAGTCAGTTGCTAAGCGCCTGAATTTTAATCACATGATCAGGGGGATGCTGCAACGATTATAAGTGTGAAAAATGGTTATGTCACTTTTTTCAGCACCGTTGCAACCTCAAATGGTCACTAAATGAACTGTTGTAAGCCGAGGACTACCTGTACTGAGCATTCTTAAGAGCATACACTTTTCTTACATGTACTGCTATACAGTTTGGACTTGTGAGAACAGAGCGCAAAGACAATAAAATGAACGTAAGTACATGAAAATAATGGATAGAAATCCTCAAGGAACAATAAGTGGGACGCTGGATAAGGATGATATACACACATTAATTTCTACCCCACAGTCGTATGTTAACAGGCTTCCCTTCATATTTCAGAGTCTTAAACTAAAATTCTTCAGTCCAAGAAAAAAAAGTATACATAGACTGTACATCACATTCATAACATTTATTAGACTTAGAAAGCATTTTGTGTGGTAGGTCCTTCTTTTTAGAATACCTTATTTTGATAATGCCCCATTGCTTTTCCCTACTTTCTTTTGCTATTCAGTAAAATATGCTAAAAACCAATCATTTGATATCTATTCATTAGGATATTAACAAAAAAACATTTTCTGTTCTATTTTTCCTACCACTTAAACTATACAAAGTTCATTGCTGTTGTCGTATTTAGAATTCATTGAAATGGGTAAAGTTAATTACTTGATAATATTTGCTAATCATAGATCAGTTAAAAAAAAATATGAAAAAGAAATGGGTAAAAGTCCTGTGCAGTATTTCCCCTAGTAGAATTGCTTCTATCTCCAGATTAGGAAGGAGGGGTGATTCCTCTCATTTTTGCCTCCAATGTGGTCTCTAAATTTGGAGGGTTTCCAAATTTTCACTAGACAAGGGAAAATAAGGTTTTATCCAAACTTAAAAACACTGTACAATTTATGAGCAACCATGAGTCTTTATTTGACTTAGAGATCTCTAGTTAAATCACATTTTTATCTGAAGGACTACCCAGTTGAAGAGTTCTTTAAGTAGCTCATCTATACACGATGATTGCTAACTGGCATTCATTTCTAATCCTCATCCCAAAAGCTTAGGTTCCCATAATTGGTTTGGACAGAATCCATAATCTGATTTTTATTCGCCCTCCTCTCTTTCATTCCTCTGCCTTCTTTTTGGCAAAGTATGAATAAAACTTTATTAGCCTGTTATTTTCTTTGTGGTAATTGATAAGATGCAAGTACAGCCCCAGACTGATTAGTGTGGCTGGGCAAATTGCTATTAAAGCTCTTTCATGTTCATAAGCCATTAAAATGAGCATTTCCTCTTTGGAGCTTCAACTCATTTTATTTATTTATTTTTTGTTGAATTGGGGCTATGGGATTAGCAACAATTAATGTTAAGCATTTTCTCCTTGAACAATTTAAATTATCTCAAAGCCATTTTCTCCTCTTATTTCTTCTTCTTCTTCTAAATTTACTATAATTAACACAATGTTTATTCCCTCCCCTTTTATAAAGAAACTGTATTTATATTAGAAATTTATAATAAAAGCTACACTGCATTGCTTCATAATTCCTGAATCCGGATGCTGAGCTTCCCTGCTTCTTCTACCGTATGTATAATCATCCATGACTTTGAAAAACCTCAATTATCTTGACTATGATGCTCTATAAATAGGGTCAGATAATAGAGATTAATAAGGATATTATTTCTTCTTATAGTAGTGGGCTCAGCTCCTCCCCAATTAAAAAATAAATCAGCTGTGTTGGAAGAAAAAAAAACATGCACAAATGAAAATGGAAAGCATGTCAGGATTCAAACCAGAACTATTAGCAATATAACTAGAATAAATGCAATGAAATAATTACCCTTGATGGAACTACTGAACAGCAACTACATTCCAAAGTTATGCTTTTGCTACTTCCTCATCTAGAGACACCATGAAACTACCACAAGCAATTAATATGCTAGTGCTTTTACCATCAAAAAGCCTACAGCCATCCAAGATAAATCAGTGGTCAAGGTTGAAAGAGGGCATTTCCTTCTATGGCTTAATGATTTGGGTGAAGTGAAGTACATGGCCAGCTTTCCAAATGCCCCTGACTTAAACTATATACTATTTTGATACCCTGTTTCCCAAAAAATAAGACATCCCCTGATAATAAGCCCAATTGGGCTTTTCAGCACTTGTGATAAAATAAGCCTCCCCCCAAAAATAAGCCCTCCCCCAAAATATTTAAATGCAGAGCTGGAAATCAGGTAAGATGCCAAGAGGAGCCCCATCTTGCTCCACGCGCCCCAAAATAATAAGACCTCCTCAAAACTAAGGCCAAGTACTTATTTCAGGGTTCAAAAAATATAAGACAGGGTCTTATTTTTGGGAAAACATGGTAATATAATTTTTCTTGAAATGTTTAATGCACTACACCCAAGAAATTTACAATAGTCACAAATACAACAAAAGTTGAACTCAATAAACAATTGCCCTGACATATACGGCATAATGTGTTGTTAGAAATTCTGTTTTATTATATAGAAATTGTAGCAGAGTATTATATAGCCATACAGATTGATAGCAGAGGATGATTACACAGCCATACAGATCAAATAAAGTATACAGTGTACAGTAACCATGTGCCTTGCTGCTTAATGGTTTCAACTGTCACAGGAAACTCTCCTCAGAACAAAAACAATCATAGATTATAACCATAGATGCAAACTAAATACTGCCATCTACTGGCTGAATAATTCTGTAATTGTTGCAATACAAAATCCATTCTAACACAGGGTGTCAAACTCGATCCCATTGTAGGCCGTATCAGGATTTTTTTTGCCCTTGGAGGGCAGGGGTGGGTGTGGCCTGGTTTTCAGGGCCAACTGGATGGGCATGGTTGGGGTGAGCCAGGGCAGCAGGGGCCGGTCTCTTGCAGTCTCTAGGATGGCCCTGCAGAATAATTCTGGGCCTATCATGGGCCGGATCCGGCCTGCAGGCCATGTGTTTGACATGTCTGTTCTAATGTATTTCAACATATGACAATGTTCTAAGTTAAAATATAAATCTGAAAGAAACTGCTGGACAAATACCTTAACTTTTTTTTATTTTTCAAAAATGAAGGCTCAGTAGTGCTACAGATTCACATAATCTCAACACATTTCTCTCTAAAATTCTTGGAACTGTACAGTGACTATGTTAGCAGCCAGACACCAGGAAGTTGGCCCAGCTGCTAATCACCCATTTTTCAAGGAGACTTTGCAACAAGACTGGACAACTTGTGACCACCCACTACACACAGCTCCACGAATATGCAGCTCATAAGTCTGTTACCCTTGAAGTTCTTTCTCGCCATGACTGCTAAGAATACACAACAGTTTCCTTTCACTTTGAATAGAAAACACATGTAAATATACTGTATCCCTAAATCAGATTGTCTGACAGTACATCACATTCTCTCAGTTTATCCATCTGCAATATGGTGTAATACAAGTCTACTTTGCTATTACTGTAAAGTTAACAAGACTTCTAAATGGAAAGTCCTTTGAAAATCTGAGACTGATACACTGGAATACTAAGTACTTTTATTCTTCTCTCCATGCCAAACAGGAAAGAGAAAAAACAATGGCAACTGTTGATATAAATTGTCTTTATTTTGCTAAGCAAGAAGAGAGAACTACCGAGAACTTTCCCTTTTCATTTTTATGGAATGCCCTCCAGACTGAAATGTGTGAATTGAAATCTTTCATACATATTGTTTGCTGCTAGCCAACACTGTTCTGTTTCTCTGTGGCACTTGGGAAACCAAATGCCTACTATGTCATGGACTTGGAACAGTGCTACTGCTGTGCCGGTTTTCAGCTTGCTCAGATTTGCAAAGCATCTGTCGTTAGAAAACAAAGTATTAATGTGAGAAATGCAAAGCATGTTTGCAATTATGTGTGTCTGCATGTTCCTACTGTCATGAAAAAGACAGCCAATGGGCATAAATACTTCTGTCAATCACAGTTACTATTACAGCACTGGGGACAAAGGAAATCATCCCAGTATTCATCCCAGAGCAGTTAATGGACATCAACCACTTTACTCTGAAGTAAATGGCTTAGGAATTTCAATGGAAAACTATAGAATTCTATTCAGTGGCTTAAATGTAAGTTATTAATTTGCATTGTAAAAGCAAACTATGTGTTATAAAAGATTGCATTACATTCTCTTCTACTATCGCTATGTGGTATTTTTATGGCACATTTCAAAGAATTTCATATACACAATCACAGTAATCCTGTAGCGATGGGGAATTAGCTGTTTGCCTAAGGCCACCCAGAGAGAACATTACAGCATCCCATCACACCAGCTATTCAAATAGCTGCCTTAAGTCTGAAGATAAATCTTTTAAAAATGTATGCCTGTTATTCTATGGGAAGGGGAAGAAACATGTATTCAATGTGACTTAGTCCGTGTCAATATCAGTTTTCTATCTGTTTATTTTATTTATTTAGTTAGTTCGTCGAACATGTATGAGATAACAGGAATAAGTATAAACATGAATATTAATACAGAAAATGGGTACGAATAAATGGGGACAGTAGGACAGTCTGTGCTGGATTAAAACTTCCCAGGCCTTTAGTATCTCATATTTCTCTCGCATGTCTTCATTCTTTCCACTACCTATAACTAAGGAAAGCAGAAACCAAAGAGTTTTGAACAAAGAGATGGGTGAGCTATTACAAGCTATTTTGGGGCAGCTGGCTTTTTCACAATGCCCCAAACCTTTGACAATCTTGGGAGGAAAAATCAATGTGTAATATCTCATTCACTAATTGGTGATCAATTAATAGTAGATGGCTAGATTCTGCCACACTGTGCACTAAAACACTTGTATTTTAATACTGTCAAACTTCCACATGTTAAGTGGAAGGCGTATGATTAGAACTTATTTTCATATTCAAAGCTGGTTGATACCTTGCCCAACATCCATTGGACAATCAAACAGCTTTTCATGGACATGCATTACTTTTATGACTACAATATTTTTCTCTACAGAGTATTTTAAGTAGTCTTCAGTCATTTAAATTCTCTGCAATTTATATGAAATCTATCACTTTTCCTTGGAAGTCAAATAGTGTGATCTGACAGTATGTACGCCTTCATTACACAGAGCTAACATATAAGAATCTACCAATCTATTTATTTCAACAACTGAAATAAATTATATATATTGTGCAAATACAATACCAACAGGATATTTGTGGAGAATTACAGGCAAACTACATTTATTAAGGTAGTTGCATACATGATTTATACAAAAAAGTTATCTTAGAGAAAATGGAACATAGTAGTACATGTGTGTTTGTGTTTTCTAATCCTCAGAAATGTGATTGGCTGGAATAATTTGTGACTATATACCTCAGTGACATTTTTTTTTATTATTGTATTAGTATTGCTATAAATGTCAGACTTAAGACTAAACTGAAGATTCCATCTCTGTTCAGTTTTCTCAGGTCAAGAAGGTGAGTGAATGGCTCTATTGTAGTCATAATTCCACAAGAGCCATAAATCACAACAATATCCTGAATGAGTCATAGTTCTTTGCAGGTCCACTTCTTATGACCAAGCTAGTGGCCTTTCTTTGTTGTCTTTGTACTGTTGCTTCCAATGGCCATCACATTTTCAGCTAACCTTCTCTCCCCTTCACACTGACCTTGAAAACAAAGTGACAACAACATGACTGCAAAACAGCACTAGATGTATTTGTAAACCTAACCATCCACCGACTTCTTCTTCTTCTTTTTTTTAAAAAAAGGGGAATAGATTATAGAACTATTTCTGTCAAACTTTGGTCTGCCAACTATCAGAAATGGTATAGGGTCTGCTTGGGCGGGACGTTGGACTAGATGACCTACATGGTCCCTTCCAACTCTATTAATCTGCAAATGTGCAATTTATAACAGGAGAGGTATCCCTTAATATTATGTCTCACTCGGCTTCATTTTGTTTCCTTTCAGAAAAGGAAGAAGGCACAACTACAACATTCTTACTAACAGCCAATTACTTCGTTCTCTCTTTCTCTCTCCAAAAAAAAAATATTCGGAGATGAGCAGCTAGTTTCTAGACTGGGATGGCAACCTTAGTGCTGCAAGAATAAAAATGGACCTGGCACCTGTGCATGTATGACTAAGTTCACTAATGAGTTACCATTGGAATTATTTCAAAAGGTCAATTATGTCATATGTAAAAACTTATTTTGGGGGATTATACAAATTATTTTCTATGATGTTTCCAGGAAATTAATGAAACAAAATGCTGCAGACATCAGATCATTTAAAATCTTCTTATAAGATTAGGGATGAAAATGAATTTATATTAGAAACTAGTAATTACCGGTAATACTAAAGCATAAGAAGTCTAACCCTAACACTCTTAATTCTCGTTCAGGGTATAAATTGCTGACTGTGAAAAACTTTACAAGCATTTACTACTCTGCTTTTTAATCCCTCAAATTTATCTGACAATAGTTTAAAAAAAATCAGAAAAAAATATAGACTCATGAATCAATATAACACATTTTTTGAGATTATACCAACATATCAAATGTGACCTGATCTGAATAGTTGTCTTTCTATAGTTATCCAGTCCCTGGAAACACTCAAGTGGATTATTTCAAAGCCACTGAAAATTTAACCTAATCCAAAATAAGATCAACAACATTTTTATCTGGACTATAGGACCACATTTAAAGCACAGGTTTAACCCTTTAAACATTAATACTCTCATACATATTGCTGAAACATCCCAGGAAACATTTTTGCCAGCTGCACTTTGAAAAAGCACCAAAAACAAATGAACAGGCCTTCATTTAAGCCACAAAATTGACTAAATGTCTCCTGGAGGATGCCCCATTTCTTTCATCACATTCTACATCTCTGAAAACAAGGAGATGATAAAGGATTTCTGTGGATGATTAAAATACTTAAACAGTGGAATGTAGGTAGACCTGTATGAAGCATAATACACTTGTGGCTTAAATGGTAGCAAAATTCCCCTTTCTAAGTTATAGAATAACAAGAACAATCCATTGAGTAATTCAGGATATGTTCTAATTTCAGAAATTTGTCAGGGGATATGAAACACAAATTAGACTGGGGCAAAAAGAGTAACCTTGGAAATAGTTTTTTTTTCTTTAGAATAGAATAGAATTCTTTATTGGCCAAGTGTGATTGGACACACAAGGAATTTGCCTTGGTGCATACACTCTTGGAGTACATAAAAGAAAATATACATTCGTCAAGAATCATAAGGTACAACACTAAATGATAGTCATAGGGAAATCTTAAGGATACCAGCAACAAGGTTACAGTCATACAGTCATAAGTGGGAGGTGATGGGTGATAGAAACGATGAGAAGATTAATAGTAACGCAGACTTAGTAACTAGTTTGACAGTGTTGAGGGAATCATTTGTTTAGCAGAGTGATGGTGTTCGGGGAAAAAACTGTTCTTGTGTCTAGTTGTTCTTGTGTGCAGTGCTCTATGGCGCCATTTTGAGGGTAGGAGTTGAAACAGTTTATGTCCAGGATGTGAGGGGTCTGCAAATATTTTCACAGCCCTCTTTTTGATTCGTGCAGTATACAGGTCTTCAATGGAAGGCAGATTGGTAGTAATTATTTTTTCTGCAGTTCTAATTGTCTTCTGAAGTCTGTGTCTGTCTTGTTGGGTTGCAGAACCAAACCAGACAGTTATAGAGGTGCAGATGACAGACTCAGTAATATATTCAAGCAATATACATAGATATAAGAAGTATACCTCTGAGCAATAAAAAAAGTATATACAAACAAAACAAAAGGTAAAAACAGTATAAGGGACCCTTAATGCTAGAATTTAAAATGGAAGAAAATGTGTTAATGAGGCATCTATAAGTTCTTGTAAGTAAAGCTTCAGACATTTATCAGTAAGACAAGAATTCAGTCAAAATTAATAGAACCATGGCTTGCTGGGAAAAGGATCACTTAATTAGAAATTGGAACTAAGAGTTCAAAAAAAATAACAGGTCACTTCTGGACATACTTATTGAAGCAATGCCAAATGGTTAATTCAAGGAAGGAACACAGCCAGATAAGCCACTACTTCTGGAAAAGCCCTACTAATAATGTGAAGAGGCAATCAGCCAACAATAGAAAAATACTTAAAAAACAAAATAAAACCAGACTCATAAGGAAAAAGTTATTTGATTGAATGCTGTGTCATTTTTGAAAATGCTAAGCAATGATTAATTGTGTTTAAAAACCATTTGGTGATTAAGACTGTGTTACCACTTACATGTCCACAATTAATCTAAGGCCTTTTTATTTGCTAGCTAGAATTTCTCTATCAAAATAAATGCCTCAATGGTTGGAACCTTACAGCGTAGCTCAACCTTAGGTGAAAGGACCTGATTGGTATTTCATGGCAAATCCCCAGAAGACATCAGCGTTGTAGACTACAATGGGAAATTTAAAAAAAGCAGACAGAAACTAAAAGTCCTAGAAAAAAGCAATACCATTTTTATTTTTGTTAAAAATGCTACATAGTTATGTCCATGAAGTCACCAGGAAGCTTGATTTAAAAGAGATTTAAAGGAATGTTCAGATCAACACTTTTTAATTAAACAAACATTTGTGTAAATTTGTTTTTCTAACTTTTTTATCTTTACCAAATGCAGTATTACAGCCGAGAAGTTACAAGAGATTAAGATAAGGGTTGCTATTCCCTGCTGGTGAAGTCCACTCATGCAGTGTATGAAATTAAATGGTAATGTCATATTGTCTCTTTTTTTGTGTCTTAGTAATCAGACATTCAGTTTAGCAACCTGTAAACTATTATAAAGCACAAAAGACTACAATGGCTAAAAATCCTTAAATCTCTCACTTAGCACAAACATCTGAGCTCTACAATGTTCCAGGAACTGATGAAAACTAGAATGTTCATCTGCTCAATCAATCTTGGATCATTCAGAGGAAATTACCCAAAAATGATCCTGTCCTCATTATATTTCTGATTCTGGTTTTTTTTTTCATCTATTCGCAATGGAATCCCCATAAAGACATCTGCTATATTTCCTCTTGTGCTAGGCTGTCCACAAGTCAGACTACAAAACATGGAAACTAGTGTGAAACAATTCCATTCAATGTCAGTTGAGACAGAAAGCCAAAGAAACACAACTTAATGTTTTAAGGAAGACCATTTCATGCTCACCCACTATTCAGAAAAGTTAAACGTTATTCTGTAAAAGTGAAAGCTAAAAAGGAAATGCTGTTAAGGAAATAGTTTTAATTTCCAGGATCTGTTTTAGAGGAAAGATGGAGCAATCAGAGATTATAAAAATCAGTGGAATCCATCGATTCCACTGTGTCCCAGCCCTAGGATTCCTTTGGAACGCTGAACCACCAAATATTGGTTGCTTTCCAGAAGTGTCAGGACATTCCCTAATGAGTTGGACATGAGGAGGGAGAAAAGCTACTGAAAGGGAATGGTGAAGAGGCTGAGAAATTTTACAGAATACAAACACAGACTCTTTCTAGTAACTTTGGAGATACATGGATATGTGTACAGCAATTTTCTTAAAGAATTAACTAGTGATATTACTGTGCACTCATCTGAGAACTGTTGAATAAAGGAAAGCGGACTAAAGTCTGTATTGGCTTCAGGTCACAAAGCATGGTTTTCCATACCATGTCCACAATCTTTATGAAAGCCATAACCTTTTTTCCCAGAAACAAATAAAAATCAAATCAGATAAAGATATTAATGTATCAGATGCAAGCAACCAGATCCACATGTGAAAGGTAGAAGTTGATTACTTTATTATATTCTATCTGTAATACAAGAATCTCCCCCGAATGCTTACCTTCTCTTGGAAACAAACAGATAACATTTCATGAAACTTGCAGGGAGGGCTTTTACTCCTAGGTTTCTTGTGGTTGCATAATGACTCTAGGCTAATTCCCCGTTCGATCCTTCCTCCTTGCCTGGCTGGCAGTTTTGAAACATAATGGCTCTCTAACATCTAATTGGCTTGGCCAAAAGGTTTGAATAACTATACATTTCATGATGAAAAATAAAATCGTTCACTTCAACAACATCATTTTTCTTCCTTTGAGAATTGGCAGTGTTACAATGTCAGAGAAAAGAGATGTATTTTATTTAATAAGAATACATCACTGTAAACTTATGCCTAGGAAAATGAGGCTTGACTCCAAATAAATGTGAATAGGACTGACTTGTACTATTGTTGAACCAGACAATGACTGTTGCTCCAATGAACAGACAGGTTTCAGCTGAAGCCCAGTATGGAGGTATCTTTGGTTTAGAAAGCTAAATATGCAATTCACACAGAGGAACATTGGGAACAAACAAAGATTTCTCTACCTATGGTCTTTTATCAAAAAGTAAAACCTTCAAAACTCTTTTCCCTCTTGATTTCAAATAACTAGAAGCTAACTGTAGAATAGTTCCTACAAGCCTGTTCAATACCGTATTGTGAGTCCAGTTCCTTTCTTTTTATATCTGATATTTACAGAAAGTGTGTTATGTGGATCTTATAAAGTCCTGCTTTTGAACAGCCAGGATCTATAATGCAATATGAAGCTCCATGCCATACATTATTTTGTGAAACTTATTTGTAATGTACAGTATAGCTGCAAAAAGATCAAATAAGCAATTAGACCATTGGATATTTTGTTTTCTCTCTGAAATTAACCAAATGACTGAATCTGGGCAATCTTTGTGTGCTTCTATCTTCTCCAATAATGTTAGGTTTTCTTTAGATATTACTTCTATGACACAACAAAGTTTTTAAAAATCCCTCCTTTAACTGATGAACGTTCCTTCACTCATCAGTGCCCAGAGTCACATAAACATTACTGGTTAATTCCTTTAAGAAAGGTACAGTGCAAATTTCTGTGGCCCATTTTTTTTGTTGATTGGTGATTCATCCAGAAAATGCCATATTGAACATTTTTATTATAATATGACTCTTAGAAGATTCTTACAGAATGTATGAAATTGGAACATTGTAAAATCAAAAATAAACAGACTTACAATGAATTATTTACACAATTTTGATCTGGGAATTCTGAAAATTATAATCCTAACTCATAAGAGGGAGGAAAAACCACAGAGAAAACTATATAGTATGCAGGATGGTCTTAATGCATGGGCCTGATGGGCACTTGCCCATGGGCCCCACAAGCATAGGGGCCCCATACTAATCTGTGTATGTTAACCTTTCAATGCAGCTTGTATCATATAAATACAGCAACTGTATGGCTTACTGAGTATTATTGTGTTTGTCAAGCCTCGTGTATTGTTCAAATGTTTAACATGTTGATTAGTTGTTGCTGTACAGCATGTTTTTAATGTTTCAACACTGATTTTGTTGGAAGTGCCAATAAAATAAATATATGTTTAATTTTATCGACCATTTACATTTTTATTCCTGTGAGTAGTTGTTGTAGGGGCCCCAGCACACTGCTTTGCCCAGGGCCCATAATGCTGTTAAGACGGCCCTGAAAGTATGACAGTGCCACTCAGCTTTATGTGAGGGGGAGGGGGAAATGCAAACATTAAAATGACAATTTATTTTTATAAAATGATTACAGAAGCAGATGAAATAACAAAGGTATTTATTCCAAAAACAGTAATTGATATATGAAGGCAATATCAGCTACTAAGGATTTTGATAAAGTGAATAGTGTACACATTCAATATATTAATTTTTCTGTGATACCTATTGAACTCAAAGTGTGTTCCACCTTTAACTGTAAGTCCTGATTATTAAAACATAATCATGATAAACCTTACTGATTATAATATAGATTTATCTTCCAACTCAATCCTGAGGGCATAAAGCAGGTAATCTCATTCATAACCTACAAATGTCTTGAGTTTCAGCTCCTTTCAACCCCAGACAGCATAATTAAAGCATATCCTTCATGATGAGTTATGGAACTTCACAGTACTTTCATGGGTGCTCATCCAAACTCTTCATTAGGCCATCTCAATGATAACTGCATCAGGCTGCCTTACATTGAGAATTTCTCTGAAGAAAAATATTACAAAATTCTTGTTTAGGTCCTTGACATGGTTTTAGTTCTCTAGTACAACTTTCAATTCTCTAATGCTTACAGGTTGGTTATGACCACGGTCTGCCCAGATTATGTGCTTTTTTTCCCAAAGTCAAAAAAAGTATGATTGCAGTATTCAAAAACTATGGAACAGAATCCACAAATAGAATGGATTATTTAATTAATGAATCCCATTAGTGTCATTTATATAGAGAAAATGAAATGCTTTTAAACAGGCTAACATGAAGTGTTAGTATTGCTTTATACTGCTTTGGATAAGACCACACTTGGAATATTGTTGTCCGATATTTGTCACCATGATACAAAAAAGATGTTGAGACACTAGAAAGAGTGGCGAGAAGAGCAACAAAAATGATTAGGGCGCTGGAGGCTAAAACATAAGATGAACAGTTGCAAGAAGTAGGTATGATTATCTAATAAAGAGAAGGACTAGCAGTGATATGATAGCAGTCTTGCAACATTTGAGGGGCTATCAAGAAAATAGAGACTCAATGTATTCTCCAAGCATCTGAGGGCAGGACAAAAAATAATGGATAGAAATTTATCAAGGAGAGATCCAAATTCCAACCCAGAACTAAAGAGAAATTTCCTGCCAGAGAGAACAATTAATCAGTGGAACAGCTTGCCTCCAGAAATTGTGGGTGCTCCAACACTGGCGTTTTTAAGAAGACATTGGACAGTCTGTTATTCTGTTATATCTGTCCATTATAAAATTGTCTATTACTTCAAGCATAGAAATGATATCCTTTCCTTCACTATTTTATCATGTCATGTATTTATCCATTTATATATAACTTTTATAAATATAAATATTTTGTGATCATCTATGTCAGTGATGGCTAACTTTTTTGCCATCGCGTGCCAAAAGTGGGGGGAACGGGGGGGGGGTCGCGGCTGTGGGTGCCCACATCCATAATTCAAAACACCCCACCCTCCTGCACAGGCGCCCATGCCCCCCCC
>JANHZT010007045.1:26989-37923 GCA_032468215.1 Stegonotus admiraltiensis | reverse complement strand
CTGTTAAGAAAGTTTATTAACAGCCTTTGTTTGAAAAAGACTGAGTTATTTGAGTAAAATAAGCTTTGTATAGACTTGGTGTGTGCTGTGTTCTTTCGGGTCCATAGCTGGGGCAGAACAAAATCACTTCTATTTGGACTTTGTTGGGAAGATAGACTCATTTAGAAAGCTAAATTTATTATACTTAATTAGACAACAATTGATAAGTGAAAGAAGCAAATGCGGATATTTGATCCAGGATGAATTACTGTTATTTTTGGGGATGATTTGGGATAGATACAATGCTGTGGCAAGTTTTCTGAGTGGTTTACAACAACAGTTTGTTAACACAGAGTTTTGAAACTTTAATATTGCCTTTTTTATTATTACCTTTTTCCTGGTAACTACTATCTGCTATATTAATACAGCATGTAGAGACAGGTCAATAGTTTGCAAATAGATTTATTAATTTAAAAAAATTGGTGGAGGCCATTTCACAAGGAGTTGGAATTAATATTGTTGTAATGTATTGATCAGTATTTGTCATGCCACAACATATAACTTTATACTGTTGTGCTCTCTAGCCTCATCTAGTGGCCGGAGAAACAAACAGTCCCCAAGTATATTGGGGTATATGATGGCTAGACTTTCCAGCCATCAACCCCCACTGCTGGGAGGCGGAACCAACTCACTGGTTCCACCCCAGGTGCCTGATGGACCCTGATAGGTTCCTGATGGAGCTTGGGACATTTCCCACTGACCTAGCCCACAATTCACCAGAGGCCCTGGTGGATGCCTGGGACCGGGCTGCCACCGGGGCACTGGACCGAATCACCCCTTTGCAGCCTCTCTGCTGACAGGGATCCCGGGTAGCTCCATGGTTTTCCACGGAGCTGCGGGAAATGAAGCATCGGAAGAGACGCCTGGAGGACTGTTGGAGATCGTTCCATTCTGAATCTGATCGAGCACAGTTAAGAACCCATATTAGGTCTTATCTTGTGGCAATGGAAGTGGCGAAACGTGATTATTTCGCTGCTCTCATTGCATTTGCAGAAAATCTCCCAGCAGCCTTTTTCTGAGTGACCCACTCCCTCCTCAACCAGGGAGCGAGGAAGGACCCCTTACAAGGCATTGCTGAGGACTTTGCTCAATTTCTGCAAGACAAAGTTGCTCAGATCCGGATGGGTTTAGACTCTGACTGGGCAGGATCCAATGAGGAAGTGGTAGCTAGTCTTGGAAGTAACATCTGGGTTGACTTTGACCCTGTTTCCTTAGATGAAGTGGACAGGATTGTGGCTAGATTGTCATGTCTGTTGGACCCATGTCCCTCCTGGCTTGTTGCAGCAACCAGAGAGGTGACTGGAGACTGGATCCAGGTGATTATCAACGCTTCTTTGAGGGATGGGGTCTTCCCCGCCATACTTAAGGAGGCTGTGGTTCATCCTCTCCTCAAGAAGCCTGCTCTGGATCCGGCCTCCTTAAACAACTTCCATCCCGTCTCCAACCTTCACTTCATAGTGAAGGCTGTTGAGTCAGTGGTGGCATACCAACTTCCACAATTCCTGGAGGAAACGGATTATCTGGACCCATACCAATCGGGTTTCAGGCGTGGTCACAGCATGGAAATGGCATTGGTCATCCTGGTGAATGATCTCTGGCGGGCCCGGGATGGGGGGAGTACTCGTCCATTCTGGTGCTACTTGACCTCTCAGCGGCTTTTGATACCATGGACCATGGTATCCTATTGCGACGGCTCCGGTGGCTGGGGGTGGGGGGCACTGTTCTACAGTGGTTCTCCTCCTATCTCTCAGGCCATATGCAGTTTGTTTGGGCAGGGGGTCAGAGATCCTCCCCGAGGCCCCTGACCTGTGGGGTGCCACAGGCATCAGTTCTCTCCCCCCTGCTCTTTAACATATATATGAAGCTGCTGGGTGAGATTATTTGCAGTTTCGGGGTGAGGTACCATCAGTATGCTGATGATACCCAGTTATACATCTCCACCCCAGACCAACCCAGGGATGCCCTTTCTGTGATGTCCCAGTGCCTGGAGGCGGTATGGGTCTGGATGGGTAAGAACAGGCTCAGACTCAACCCCTCCAAGACTGAGTGGCTGTGGATGCCGGCCTCTCCTGATCTAGTAGCCCCATCACTTCAGATGGAAGGGGAGTCGCTGACTCCCTCTGAAAGGGTTTGTAATCTTGGCGTCCTCCTTGATCCTCAGCTGTCCTTGGTGGATCATCTGACGGCTGTGATGAGGGGGGCTTTTGCACAGGTTTGCCTGGTGCTCCACTTACGCCCTTTCCTAGACAGAGATGCGCTCCGTACAGTCACTCATGCTCTCATTATTTCTCAGCTGGATTTCTGCAATGCCCTCTAAATGGGGCTGCCCTTGGGGTGCACCCAGAGGCTTCAACTGGTCCAGAATGCAGCCACGCGGGTTGTTATGGGAGCTTCCCATTACTCCCATGTAATACCTTTCCTGCATGAGCTGCACTGGTTGCCAGTTGCCCTTCAGATCCACTGCTGGTTCTTACCTATAAAGCCCTACATGGCATGGGCCCGGGGTACTTGCAGGACCATCTCCTACCGGCCTCCCACCGTCCTGTGCGGTCACAAAGGGCTGCCCTCCTCCGGGTGCCATTGGCCAGACAATGTCAGCTGGTGGCCCCAAGGATGCAGGCGTTCTCGGTGAGCGCCCCAACCCTCTGGAATGGTTTACCCACCGGGCTCCAGACGGCCCCTGGCCTCCTCACTTTCTGCGCCAACTTGAAGACATGGCTGTTTCAGCAAATTCCCTGATCTGCTACGAGATTTTATTCTGTTTGGGGTTTTATATTGGCTGTTTTTAGGACTTTTACTGTTATATGCTTTTATTCTGTGCACCGCCCCGAGGCCTATGGGAGAAGGGCGGCATATAAATTTAATTAATTAATTAATTAAATAAATAAATAAATAAATAAATAAATAAATAAATAAATATTGCTTGGAGCTGACTCCACCATTTACCAATCAGCCCACACTTTCAAACCAAGTGCATGCTGGGAAGCTAGACTGCTTGTATTTATTAATTGTTATGTTCAGCAGTAACTTAATGCTGTCTATCTTATATTGGATTCTCACTACATGTATTCCTATTTCTGTCTGTTTCACCAGACCCTGTTCTCCCAATACAGCATTCAGATCTACGCACATGGTCCATTTTATTGGAGGATAGGTGGGTTTAGCTGCCTGTTGAGCTGCACCCAGACTAACATGTAGTGGGGACAGAACAGTATTCAATTAGGGGTATAGTATATGTGTTGGGTTTTTAATGCACTTTTTAAATGTCTCCAATGTTTTGTGTTTTGTGTTCTTTTTTGTTTGTTTGGGAGGGTTGTTTGTATTTTTTGGAGTATTGTATTTTAAATTACTTTTGAATGATATAATTTTTAAAAAAAAACAAATTGAACAAGGAAAACTTATTTGAAGCTACCTGTTGTATAATTGAAATTCACCTGTTGTATAATTGAAAGCCAATGAAACCAGTGGTACTGAGAAAACAAATCTAGCAAAATGTCAGAAGAGTCTAAATAAATGATGCAAACCAGGGAAAATGGAAGATGAATATTCAGCCAGAAATACTGCAGAATATACTGAACTAAACAAAACCACCCAAACAATTGAAGTGTATTAGAATGTACAGTTGTTAGTTTATACAGACGTCTAAAGATAACAAAAATCTGCGGAAAATGAAACAAGAACTTAAAGCTGGTAGAAACGACTCTTGAAGTTCAAGAAATGGGATGGCTCAATTTCAACAAACATGAAAACCATTCAAAGCTTATACATAAAGATGAGGAGTGATTGTTGCTTACTGGACACAGTGTAAAACCTTGGTTATAATCTTTAAATCTTTAAGAGCTTACTGCCTGATCACCAAAGGACTTTCTCCCATTATCTATTTGTCAATTGTTAAAATATATAGAGGACCTTTCTAAAGATGGTCCCATTATCATAGGACTATGCTTGGGATACATGGAAAAAAGCCTTTCCTAGTGATGCTCCTGGGTTATGGAACAAAGTCATTTGAGAGCTATGTTTGGTATTCCTCTCTCTCAGTATACTGCAAGCCTTTAAACATTATGTCAGGTTTTCTACTGTGAAATAATTTTAAAACTTATCTAGGCATTAATTCCTATGTTTTAATTTTTTTTTTAAGTTAGCTACGTGAAACATTTGCTAAATCAGAAAGGTTGTGTGTATAGATTACCAAAGAAATAAATAATGGCATACATACTAATTGCACAACAAAGAAGGGACGAGATATAGGAACTATGATCAGGTTCATATAGCCTTGTTTCTTTTCTTTACCAGAACTATAACCTACTTATAATACAAGGACAGATAACATCTGGGGCAGAAACGAGGGATCATTTTCAACTGGCAACTGGCAGAGACTTTGAAATTTGGATCATCCTTAAATACCATCCTGTGTATGCTTAACCTTGAGAACAGGATGTAGTGGGGAGATATGAAAGGATACTTCAAGTTTCTGAAAAAAATGTCACTCAGAAGACCAAGATGCATCTTTCCCTGTTGCATGGTGGAGGATATTGAAGAACCATCTTAAGGTACAGAAGGCGGTTTCTGGTGAATGATTGAGGGTAAGAGCAGCTTGTTATGGAAGCAGTTATCCAGAATGCTGATGCTCTCCCTTTGCTGGATCTATTTAAGCAAAGGTTGAATATATGTATGTATGTTTGTACACATGTGTTTTATTTATTTGATTTCTTTCTTTCTTTCTTTCTTTCTTTCTTTTCCACCTTTATCACTTTTACAAATAACTCAAGACAGCAAACATATCCAACTCATATGCCTACTACTACTTTCCCCACAACAACAACCCAGTGAGGTGAGTTGGGCTGAAAAAAGAGTCACCAAACTGACTTTCAGGGCTAAGGCAGCACTAGGCCTCACTGTCTTCTGCTTTCTAGCCTGGTGCCTTAGAAAAGTTTTAATTTGGAATTCCTGCAATGAACAAGTGATTGACTGAGCAGCCTGACTTCTTAGTTCAATGACTTTCCTTCCACTATTCATTTTAAAAAAGGTTTTCCCCTGATATATTGCAATTCTGAATTTTAATACCCAAGATGTGATATAAATAAAAATGTCAAAAAGAAAAGAAAAGAAAAGAAAACCAGGACTGGTAGCACAAAATCATGCAAGTGAGGCAGTTCTCTTATACAATGGAAACTAAGTTGTTCTATAAATCATCTACTTTTTTTGTTCATATTTTTATTTACTTTTAACTTTTAACTTCCCCTTGGTCAACTAATAAGATGTCTATTGGATTCTGGATACATTGTTTCATGAAATGGAATGTTGGTGCAACAGAGACACTCATTCCAATACAAACAAAACTGATCAAATTAAGGATTATTATTACATTCAATCAATTTATGAAATTCCCATTACAATACACATCTATATTAGGTTACAATCTATCATTATTCAGTTATTCCACCTATTTCTCATTATTACTTTCATTTTTTCAACTAAAAATGTAATACATTAATATTCCCTTTGCATGAAAGGGGGGGAAAGCGCATACAGGGTGCAGACCTGCTAATACGTGATCCCCAAAGTAGCCAGATTGCAGGGCGGTGCAGCCCTCTAAGCTGAAATGGTTGATTTCCCAACTTTTTTGAGTTTAGCCTAATGCGCGAATAGAGGCACGAAGCTGGATGGCTGCATATCAGACTGGCTGCAGTTAGGAACCCAATTGTCTGTCCCCAACAGCGCCATCGGCCTTATCTTCTCAGGCCAAGCGAGGACTGGCTGTGGGGGCCGGGGCCGGGCATGGCACCCCTTGATGTGAGTGATGTTGAATTGGCCATGTCTACTCAGTCACATGATCATCCAACCACATCTACCCAGCCGGTCATTAGGGCAGAGGACCGGTTGTTAAATTATTTGAATCTCACTAATGGTCAGCATATTGCCCCAACAATCTATGTACTCATTTTACTGACCTCAGAGGGATGGAAGGTGGAGTCAACCTTGAGCCAATGAGAATCAAACTGCCAAACTGCTGGCAGCCGGTAGTCAGCAAAAGCAGCCTGCAGTAGTAACTGCACCACTAACTCTCTTACTGTAGGACCATTATTGTAGATCTTAATGACCAAAGTGTTTTGAACAAGAAAAGCAATCCATCACATTGTCATGTGACCTTAGGCTGTCAACCGACCTTAGGTTGTTCATGTCCCGCTTAGAATATGTGATGTGAAAATGTGATTATTATTTAATTCTCTTTCCTTAATGATACTAATAAATAAGCAAATGCTGTTTTAAAACATTTTAAGATGCTGTTGATATAAGAAACTACTCTCATTTTATTTGTCTAAATGCTATACACTAGGTGGTGCCGATGTCTCTCATATCTCGTTTCTATTTAAGGCAACTAGAAGTTAAAATTATACCTAATTTGTGAAATCTGTTTAGGGATAATTATAAAACCAAGTTTAAAACAGATTGATGAAGATCTTGCCAGATGGAAGCAGTTTTTGTCTTTCTTTCGGAAGGGTTGTGGGTGCAGTTAAAAGGATACATATTACTGCATGTAATCTGTCTAACACAGATATTACTTTATTACCTTAAATCACTAACAATGATATTCTCCTTATAATTAGAAGTTTAGCCCATGATTTTATTCTTTTAGCTGATTAAATATAGATAGGCTGAGGTTAATTCTGAGCAGGACATACAGTAGTTAGTTTTCCTTCCAAGGAAAATGTTCTTGACAAAGTCATGACATTTTGTTCTGCATGTACTAATCCACTTGACATGCCAACTTCTCTATACCAAGAGACTGCATTTGTAAGAGACTGTGAAAGACAGATGACTTAATTCAGTTTCATCCATCCATGCCTGGCCATTCTATTTCCTATGTGGGTGGTTCAACAGCATTGTATTTATAGTCAAACTGGCTACAACTGACCTTTCTGAATTATCCACCAAGCTTATGGGCAGGCAAATTGGAAGGTCAATTTCTCTAAAAATTTCCAAGGCAAGGAAAAATTCTTTAACAATATTTCAAGCAGCATGACTGAAAAAGTTTGGGCATAACTGAAATGTGGGAAGGAAGGAACATTTGAAGAGAAATAGAGAGAAGGTTGCACAATGAAATATAGGATGCACATAACATGTTGTCATCTCATAACCGAATGAATGAATGAATGAATGAATGAACAAACACATACTATGCTCCAATGCAAAGCCATTTTCAAAGCTAATCCCCTTTCATAAAACTAAATGAGAACTTGCACAAAATGTTGCTGTCCGTCCCACCGTCCCCCCACCCACACACTTCAGGGTTAGGATATGTCAAAATGCCACCGGGGTAGAAAAAGAAAGTGTGTTGCGAGTCAGTAAGTCCACAAATTCTAGAAATAAAAAGATAACGTCATATTCTAGCAGTATGTGATTCTTAGTATTTCATGGTTACTCTATTACTCAACTGTGATCCCCATCCAATTCATTTCTTTAAGAAGAAGGTCTTATTTTCTTATTTGATAACTTCAATAAATTTCATGAAGTTAATCTTAATAAACTTGCACAAAACTGATCTGCATTTTCAAGAACTAGACTATGAGAGAGAGATGTGACATCAGTGTGCTGTAACAGAGGTATTTACTATAGCCCTAGATGAATTCACTCTTGATTTTCTTTAGAAATTAATTGAATACCTTTAAAAAGGTAGTAAAGACCTCCTAACTGCAGTTTTTTTTATTGCTATTTTTATCACATCAGTATGATTTCATTTCCCTGAAAATAGCCAAATTGAGTTACAATGCCTGCCCATCAATAAATTGACATCCCATTTGTAACATTTTTATCCTGTTTGAAGTTGTTATTTTTAATATGTTTTAATTTGAATCTTAGGCTGTAACCATGATACAATCTATCTGTCTATAAGTAAAAGTTTTATTTTTCCAAAGTTTATGACTTTGCTTTTCAATCACCATGCCATGATTTTTGAAAGGATGTGTTAGTTGGCTCAGTAAACTAGATAGATTTCTTCTACTTAATAAGAAAAGAAAATCATATTTTCTTTATCTACAAAAAAGTCATCTTGTTTCAAACTAAAGGCCTTTTGTCTTTAGATACACAGTTTAGGCTTCTTTGGAGGGAAGGTGATCTACCAAAAACTTTACAATCTCTATCTAACTGGAATTGTTTAAATTGAAACTTGCCTGCCAGATGACTAGCTAGCTTCTTTCTCAGGTTCATTTATACCTGTGGGGTGGGACACATGGTGTTTTACAAGTTATGTTCATGCTATGAAATCTGAACTAACAGATTAGACTAAAAAGGGAAAGCAGCTGCATGTACGGACTCTGGTGTGATGCGTAGGAAACAGATGGCACCATTTTCTTTCTTTCTTATTGGAAGCCATGCATGCTTCTGTTTCCTCAGTTTGTGCTTTATGGGTCACTGAAATGTTATTTTGCCTGGAAGCTGAAAACATTGTTGGAATATATTACCAAGATAGGGTAACGCCTAGAACTAGAAATATAGGAAAGTTTGTTACTCACCTATGACTTTGTCCACAGTAAAATAAAAAAAATATCTGAAAAAACTATTATCCTATTTCCATATTCTTTCTTTGTCTTTGTTTATTTTGTGGGAAATATGATGAGCCTGAATCTTATCTGCTGGAGCAAGTTTTTTTTTTTATTTATTTATTTAGTTTGTCAAACATGTACGAGATAACAGTTATAAGTATAAACATAGATATGAACACAGGAAATGTGTACAAATAAATGGGGACAGTACGACAGGGACGGTAGGCATGCTGGGTGCGCTTATGCACGCCCCTTACAGACACCTTAGGAATGGAGTGATGTCCACAGTAGAGAGTTTAAGATTAAGGTTATGGGGGTTTGAGGATATAACAACAGAGTCAGGTAGTGCATTCCAAGCATTGACCACTCTGTTGCTGAAGTCGTATTTTCTGCAATCGAGTTTGGAGCAGTTTACCTTGAGTTTGTATCTTTTGTTTGCTCGTGTATTATTGCGGTTGAAGCTGAAGTAGTCATTGACAGGTAGGATATTGTAGAAGATAATTTTGTGTACTATGCTTAGGTCAGACCATAGGTGACGTAGTTCCAGGTTGTCCAAGCCCAAAATGTCAAGCTTGGTGGCATAAGGTATTCTGAGATGAGACATATTTTCTGTCTACTTTTGTCTATGCCTAAGAATGAGATCAGAATAACAACTAACAACCAGTTATTTTTCTTCCAGCCAGCAGTACGAGTTATATTTTGAAGCCTGCATTATATTGCGTCTTGCATTGTATAAAACCTGTATTATATAGAGTCTAACCCATTTAAGTCTGTATTTTAATTCACTCTCAATGGAAAACTTCACATGGCAATGCTTCAACGACTTGCAAACTGTTTTAAAATGGCTGGGCATCTTCATCACTGAAGACACTGAATTTCAGAAAATGAAGAAGAGATTATAAACCAACCAATGCTCTTACAGTGAAGACCAATAGAAGACTGTAAAAATGTTATTTAGTCATCCAGTCATAACCTGTTACAGATCCTGGTGCAGTCCCACACAAAAGGGAAATAAATTAAACTCTTAGGTATCATCCATGGTTCCAGAATATACTGTGTGACTTTTTCTGATCTTCTATAAATCAACTATAAAAGTTGTTATGAAGTAGTAGCTTCAAAGACACCTTTCTCCTATTACATTTAAAAGTCTATTGCTAGCTGTCATGGTAAAGCATGGTGGATATGTGATACTAAACACTTTTCCTGATAGCTATATATAGCTGTGGCATTTGAAGCAGAGGAGAGAGTGAGAAGCCTTCTATATAAGACACCTATAAAAATACATTATGAATTGGATACCAGTGGTTGCCTGGAGGAAGGTGAGGTGATCCTGGAGCATCCCACATAATAGAAAATGAAAAGCACTTGGGAGTGCTCAAATCCCTCCACAAGGTACTCATTTGTAAAAAGAACACACAAAGGACCTTAAACAACAAGCTAGAATATCCAAGCCCGCTGAAGAGAAAAAAGAGGAAGGAGAAAGGAAAATGCACACAGAACTCTTGTCAATTTCCCCTCAGCTTTCTTTGCCCTGGTTATAGTACACAGAGGAATAGCTGCAAAGATCTGGAAAGAGTCAAAACAGCCCAGCTGAGTTTTAAATTGGAATCAGCAGGCTAGTGAAATCGTTTTTGGCAGTAGGTAACAAAATCTGAGTAGTTGCTGCAAAGAGGCCCCTGTGAAGCTGTCAAGACTCCTTTTCCTTTAAAAGACTGGTGAGCACAGTGCTAAGTTGGTTGAACCCCAGGAACTAAAAAGCAGGATACAGCAAGAGTTCTTATCAATGGAAAACTGATCAATCTGACATTCTGTAGACAGAAAGATCCCCTTATTTTTTGTGATTTTTGGATGGTTCATATCACGTATGATGACTTGTACATGGCATTAGCATGAAGAAAGGAGAGAAATAAAAAGGAGCAGGCAAAATGAAACCATTGGGTGATCTTGAGCAAGAGGAAATAGAGGTAAAAGAAAGCACTTTGACAACCACAACATTACAGTTACCAAATTCCACTTGAAAAAGTCACAGTCTGATTTACACTATCTTTTTTTAATCACTCCTAGTTAACATTTTGGACAATATATAACCAAGCCCAATAGCCCCTCCAACTGAAAGGAATGGGAGAGAAAAGGAGTTATATAGACATCTTGCCATTTCCATTGAGCTAAGGGTACAATGAACAGAGCCTTAGACTTGTTAAAATATTGCTATGAGAAAGAAACTGGGCTGCTTCTGGTATACAATAACCCCTTGTAAAGAATTCTACTTTACCCAATCAGAACCTAAACTTTTTTTAAATATTCAAAATATTATGTTTTATCTTTTCTTTAACCCCTTATGCCCCACTCCAC
>JANHZT010007045.1:7492-21499 GCA_032468215.1 Stegonotus admiraltiensis | reverse complement strand
TTAGATTACGTACCATTTCATCATAAAGCTTTTGAATAAAAAAAATGTCCACTATTTTGTGAAAAAAAATAGTGAACTTAATGTGAAAAAAGAGGACTGTCCGCTCAAATAGTGGACACCTGGCAACCTTATTTGTCAGAGTTGTGTAGCCTGCAAGGTTTTCTTCATATCCGAGATTTCTTTTACCCTGCAAATTTTATATGTATTTTCTCATCATTTTCTTATTTTCAAAGTAAAGGGGAAAGTGATATTTGTTTAATATGAATGACATTAAATGGAACATTTCAATCATTTTTATTTATATTTTAGCTTAATATTAGTATCTTGCAAATCTGAAGGAAAGGATGTCTATACATCATATAGTAGAAAGTTAGAGATATTTAGGAAAATGAGTGAAGATGAAGAGAGAGAGAGAGAAAAGCAGAGCTGTCATCAGGCTATCACTTCCCAAACATGCTACTAATCTCATTCAAAAAAAGCTTCTTATGAAGCTGAATGCAGGCCTTGCATTATGAAAAATAACTTGTATGCATAAAAAATAGGACATCACACACTGATCCTTATTTAAGGGAATCTTCTAGTTTCAAGAAAGTACACAGAGAAGGCTGCATTATAAAAGATAAATCTTCTGACGGGTAAATAAATTAATCCTGCACACTGAGCTTCTTAGATATGTAAACATACTTCAAAAGTAGTAAATAATACTGTTGTCTCAAATTTATTTAGAACAAGTCTACAACTCTGTCTTAACTTTGCTAGTAATATCAATGCCCTCCTTTTCAAAATGTCCTCCTATGCTGCTCACTGTGGTGATGGAGGTCCCTAGGAGGGATGACCAAAGAGTAGCTGGTACATATGCATGAAGGATCACTAAATGTGGGAAGATCATCCTAGGGGTCCCGCTAAAGCAAGCAGGCACCTGTATCAGTCAGCAGTAACAGAAAGATGCTGCATGGAAAAATTTCACGCTGTGTGGGAAAAGGCAATGCAAACCTATTCTGTATTTTACCAAGAAAGCCAACACTATATGACAGTGTCAGGAAATGGACCTTTCAGGGCACATGGCATTCAACATGTTATAGGTAGTTCTCAACTTAGAACCATTCATTTAGTGATCATTCAAAATTACCACAGCAGTGAAAAAAGTAACTGGTTTTCACCCTTATGACTGTTTGCAGCATCCTTGTGATCACATGCTCAAAATTCAGATGCTTGGCAACTGGCATGTATTTATGATGGTTGCAATGTCCTGGGGTCATGTGATCACCTTTTAGAATCCTCTGACAAGCAAAGTCAATGGGACTCACTTAACAACAGTGTTATTAATAACTGCAGTGATTCACTTAACAACTGGAGCAAGAAAGGTTATAAAATAGGACAAAATTCCCTGACTAGCTGACTTGATTAGCAATGGAAATTTCAAGCTCAGTTGTGTTCATAAGCCGATGACTAACTGCATGAAATAATTGCTAAGAATCTTTCAGAGTTCTAATGATGTTTTTGATGTATCTAGATTAGGAATTTAGTGATGGCTAACATCACTAAATTACTGCTTGGCAGTAAAAGAATACCCAAAGCTGTAAATACAGAACTGCAGTAAGAACATGGAACATAAGAAGCATGAATATTCCGTGCTGGCCTGAAGACCTGGCTGTTCCAGCTAACTCCCTGATCATTCTACGAGGTTTTAAATTAGGGGATTTTAATCTGGAACAGGTTTTAGATTTTATTGTGATTGTTTTTATTCATGTAAGCTGCCCCGAGTCCTTCAGGAGAAGGGTGGCATATAAATTTTAATAATAAATAAAGAAAGAAAGAAATAAAGAAATAAAGAAAAGCCTCAACCCATTCAAACAAAATGACTTATCTTCATATTGGCATCAAAAAATTCATATGGACTGGAATTGGGCACTTTCAGTAAGAAGATTGCACTCAGGAAGCATGCACGCATGCACACACACATGCACACACACACAGGAACTGTACTGCTTGCATATATAGGATAGACCAAAAACAGTACTTTCATGCAATGGTGTCAATAATTAAATAATGTCTTCATAGGTAAAGGTAAAGGTTCTCCTCACACATATGTGCTAGTCATTCCCAAATCTAGGGGGCAGTGCTCATCTCCATTTCAAAGCCAAAGAGTCGGTGCTGTCCGAAGATGTCTCCATGGTCATATGGCCAGCACGACTAAATGCCAAAGGTGCACAGAACACTGTTACCTTTCCCCCAAAGGAGGTCCCTATTTTTCTACTTGCATATTTTATGTGCTTTCGAACAGCCAGGTTGGCAGAAGCTGGGATAAGTAACGGGAGTGTGCCCCGTTACGCGGCACTAGGGATTTGAACTGCTGAACTGCTGATCTTTCATTCGAAAAGCTAAGTGTCTCAATATCTTCATAGGCAATAATTATCCAAATTTATGTTCCACTCACTGTTGCAGAGGGAGGGGAGACGTTAGGTTTTATGGCCAAATTCAATTCAAAATTGAAAGAAGATCCAGGCAAGATGTTCTACTTAGGACTGGAGATTTGAATCAAATTTGGAAATAATGAGGAAAATATAGTTGGTCTAGATAGCCTTGGAAACAAAAGTGAAAAGAGAGGGAAAACTTTTCATTTCCTTTCACATTTATTAATTTCTAAGACATTTCAAACAACCAAAACAATGTTCATGTACATGACATTATCAGATAGGACACTCAGAAATCAAACAATTGACTATATTTTGGCCCAAAGAAAAAGTAAATTACAAACTACTCATTAGTTCCAAATTAAGGAAAAGCAGAATAACAAAGCTAACCAAGCCAAGTCTGATAGCTGAAAATGCAAATGATTTGCAAACTCTTGTATTGAAAGTCAGCAAGCACAATGAAAAATGAGTCGATGCTTAAATATAAAGAAGACCACATTAATGACAATAGGTATATAACTAGTCTTAAAATAGACAATAACTTAATGATACATAGCTTTTGCCTTTCAGTAATGGCTATCAACAGTCAATAAATGCACTACAGACTATCCTTCTTTAGAATAGCAATGAAGGTTTTGGAAAAAATATTCCAATGCCATGATGTGTCTGGGCAGAAAGAATGGAGATTAGACCCAATGATTTTTTTAAATAATTCGCATGTAATCAAACTTGCTTGCATATAACTTAGAAGGAAGCAACCGTACAGATAAATTGACATTAATTAGAACCAAATAAATTCCTCATCCTCCTACTTATGTAAGGTTAAAACCAGATTACAGAATGATGAACAAAATAGTGGTTGCAAATCATATTAGTATAAACTACAAATACAGCCTTGTATTTTGAATGTCTGATATAGCATTTGTGAAAACTGGGAAAACTTAACGATTTTACAACTGGAATTCTTGTGGTTTAATCAATCTAACAATTTTTAAGAAAACAATTGCCTTTTCTGGACTGGTATCCAATTCCTTTCCTAATGATTCAGTGTATAAAATGATGGATGATTGCAAACACTAAATTTAGTATAGGCATGTTGTTCTGGTCTCTAATTTATTATTAGAATCACTTCGCAGAGAGATGGGCAACCAAAAGATAGATAGGTAGATAGATAGATAGATAGATAGATAGATAGATAGATAGATAGATAGATAGATAGATACTGTAGATTACCTTATTTTCTTACTTTAGTTCAAAGTTTAATTTATTTTCACTTCCACAAACATCTTCCCCTCTGCATATCAGTTCCAGCACGAAGCATACCAAAATTAGACAATATTTTAGCTGCTTGTATCACTTTTATTTATTCTGCACCACACTTGACCTATGATTCATCCCAATTAGCTTGTTATCATGCACCAGGCATTTATATCTTTGACACATACATTTCTTGAAATATCTTTGATGTCATTTGTTGTTTAAAGATTTCCTTCTTTGAATATTCTGTTTTGTTTTTTCTTTGTATATTTCTGCTTTTTTCCACTCCAGGTTGTGATTGTCATATTGAAGACACTACAAAACTCTGCTTCACATCTTAGGCATATTTGTTTCTTCTGATCTAAATACCTGAGTACATTTACCATAAATAAGGTAAAAATTACATGGCAATTCTTCATGGAAAGGAAAGAAGGATTTTAGAAAAAAAACTAAATTCTTCTTTAACTATACTACATATGCAGCAGTTATTTGCACCTAAGCTAATATTTTCAGCAACTGAGGCATTCTTGATTTAGATATAATCTTCATGTCATTGAATGTTCAGGCACACACAGATCCCTACTGTTTGATAGGGATCTACATATGATTTCAGTAGAAATTCAAGTGTGAAATACTAATCTTCCAGATTAACATTTTCTCCTTGCCAATAACTTTCCTAAAATGTATCTTTATTTTTTCCTATTCTTGAAAAATAAATAATGCCAGATGTTTTTTAAAAATGGATCCAAATACAAAGGAAGGAAAAAAATACCCATTGAAGATTAGGAAAATCATAGTGCTCATTACTGTTGAAAGATGTATTGTTTGAAGCATTCTAATATTAAAACTTGCTGTTGGACAAAGATCAGGATCAAAGCCATCTCTTAATCTATCATAAATACTCGATTTAAGCTGATGGTGAACCTGTGAGGTCTGCAAAAATAATTAAAAGTTTGAGAACATTAATATATCATTGTAAAATGGGCTGAAATTTGTTAATCCATAACAGTGGTTTAGAAGTGAATGTTAAGCAAAAATGCTACTCCTCCCTCCAGACTCTCACAGGATAAAGCGTCTGTCTGAAGGACAGTGGTTAAGCTTGTGCTAAGGTCATGAATTTTTTAAAGGGAAAGCAAATGATTCAGCTCAAGAATATGTAGGCAGAAAGGCAGAAATGTTAGAAAACACCATGAACATGTCTTTGTTGTTGTTAGTTGCGAAGTTGTGTCTGAACCACTGGACCCCATGGACAATGTTCCTCCAGGCCTTCCTGTCCTCTACCATCCTCTGGAGTCCATTTAAGCTTATGCCTACTGCTTCA
Source organism: Stegonotus admiraltiensis (assembly GCA_032468215.1). NCBI lineage: Eukaryota > Metazoa > Chordata > Lepidosauria > Squamata > Colubridae > Stegonotus > Stegonotus admiraltiensis. The sequence continues at coordinate 16,507 of JANHZT010007045.1, read as the reverse complement.
GTGATTCCATCCAGCCACCTTGTTCTCTGTCGTCCCCTTCTTCTTTTGCCCTCAATCTTTCCCAGCATTAGCCTCTTCTCCTTCCTTCTTATTAGGTGGCCAAAGTATTTGAGTTATGAACAAGTCTTACAGAATATAAAAAAGGGCAAAATCAGATGCTGAAGAATATGTTGCTATAGAGAATATTACCTGGTTAATGTGGAGTGGAGGGAAGCTTGCCAAGTCCAGAGATTTCAACCCTGAAATGAAGAGGAAGACTGGGAGAAAAATCCGGAAGTGAATTGTGAAAAATGGAAAGACCAGGAGAATAGTCTGTGTTGTCTGTATTAGCTCCTATCATGACCACAATTTTCACCCCCCCCAAAAAAAGTAGATTTCAGAAGCTCCTCAAAACTTTTTTCTTTGTCTAAGTCTCCGTGTGGATTCTGTTTGGCTTAAAAAAAACAACAATAAAGCTCATTTTTTCAGAATAAAATATGCTTGCGAGCTACCAGTCTTTCTTCTCTGTCCAAGGAACCATGAAAATTGTAATAGCGGAAGATTTGCTTAGCCTTCCTTGCATCTACTATTCAAATTCCAATTACAAAAAGTGGACAGTGATAAAAGTGTAAACAAATATTAATTTATCTGCAGCAGCTTGTCCAACTCCATGGAAAGAAATGAAGCTCCACCTCCAAGAAAAGTTATCACGACTCCACAAATAGTAGCTTTAATAAATGGGGAAAAAGTATACTATTTTCAGAAAGCATGATGTAGAATTGTAATAAGTGATGTAAAGTTACAAGTAAAATAAAGAATATCTGAACAGCAAACTCCCTTTTTGTAAATGTTGATTAACTGCTAGGTGCATAAAGTATCAACATCGCTCAGATGGTGGCAAGAATTACAGAAAAGATTGCAAGCTACTTTAGAAGGGGAACCTGCTGTGTTTGAAGCACCCTTCACTCAGTGTTGGCAGATGAAAGAAGTATTACCCAAGTATCATGAATGTTAATGCAGCTCTCTTTTGTGTGAAACTTTGTTTAGTTTCTCGTACTTATATGAACAATTCAATAGAATTATTCATGAAACAACTTTTTTTCTGGATGGGATTCAAGGGTTTTGTTCCCTAATTCAGTACCCTATCTTTCTGCTCTTACAGCACCTTAAATGGAATTTTTACAGCTATATCAGAGGATAATTGGTGAAACGTGATCACCAAGAGCATTTCATTTAAGTTCTTAATTTCTCACCTCTCCACTACTGCTTCATAAATCTGCTTATTAACAGAATTTAAATAGAAATTAAACCAGACTGAAATGATTCTTAAATGGATCTTTGGGCACTGAAGCTGGGTTTCTACTGTGAATATGTCTTAAGAATGGAAAGTAGTACCTTTCATTTTAATAATAATACTTCAGGGGTAATTTGATCGAAAAAAAAAATCATGCACTAGATCAGGGTCTTTTTTCCTCCTTTCTTTTCAAAATCAGTGGATGCTGAAATGGAAGTAGCAAGTATAATTTAACTGCATGGTGAATGATTCCTCCCCCTTAAATATATTTTGTCTTCTTCAGATTTGAAGAATGTATTTCTGTTAATTCTGCTGAGGTTTTCATTTTTTAATTGTTTCTGTTTTTAATTAACAGAGTATTTCTGTGGTACTATGTTTAGAAAAAGATCTTTATTACTAATTTTACTAAATACGAACACTGGGATTTGAAGAAGACTTTTGGATTTTCATGCAATTGACCTATAGTCTATTTTATTTTTGACAATTGTTTGGGGGGGGGATGTAATAAGTTAAAACTGAAGCACATATTTTACATCTTGAATTTATAACTTGGAAATCTTTTACATGTACGACAGTTCATCAGCTAAATGTAATCCACTATAGCAGCAGCTCTCTGGCAATCTTGAACGTGTTATCTAACAATTTTAACGAAGTGCATTCCCTGAAAACATTGTTCCTTCAGTACCATTGTCTTAAAATACAATCTCCCCATCCATTATGTTGGCCAGAGCTCCTGGCAAAATATGGATAATTACTGTTTGTGTATAGAATGCCGGCTCTCCTTTTAGTTTTTCAGTAAAGCACAATTATGTTTTCGCCTAGAGCCTAGGAAGCGGTGAATACTATATACAGTAAGCAAGGATTTAAAATTGAGAACTTGTACAATGAAATATTGAACTTCCGGAAGTCCATTTTCCAGGATCTGAAAAAAGCTCAGCTTTGATGAGATTCTATAGATAAAAATATGATATCCCCCTCATCCCCTCATTTCTTGGTAGACTTGGAAGGATGTATATATTTGACAGAAAGCATGGTCCAAGACGCCCATCTACACAACTTAATAAGCAACAATTAATACACTTTAGAAGCAGTCTAAAGTTTAAATCCTTTTATGCCTTACTAAAAGTGGAGAAGATTTTTCTTTTTGATATTTTTTGCTTTTGGAGTTACAAAAATCTATGATATACTGGCATGAGTTTTCACAGCTGGTGTCTCTTGGACAGTGTTGAGCTTCAGAGTTTAGTCACCATAGTTTAGACAGCAGATTTCCTGACATTTTGCTGGCAACTGTGTCTGGCATCTCCAGAAGCAAGGTGGTCTGCTATGCGTTGTTAGAGAAATGGCAGGAAATCTGTTGTCTAGACCACAGCCACTAAATCCTGAAGCTCAACCAGGTGCAGGCAATCTATGCTTTATACATTAATATGTGCCAAGAAAGAACTATATTGGACAAGCAATGTTGGAAATGTGACATAAGAATATGAAAAGCTGTCTTCCAACAGATTGTTAGTGCATTCAATTCAGTCTTATTGACTTGACAATGGCTCTCTATGATTTCAGATATTTCTTAGCATTACCTGAAAAAGCAAGGCTGCACATTGAAGCTTTTCTATGCAAAGCAGACACTCTTTGCATAACAGAAGGACCTGCTTCACATTAGACACTCCTTTCTATGCCATCTGTACTTCTATTCCCTCCAGGATCATTTTAAGATAAGACTCTTAAATAACAATGCTGTGAACTTTTGAATGTAATAAAATGCCTTTGACGGATATCTGAGAAAAAAATAAATTGGTTTCCTGATTTTAGGCAGGCAATTGTTCTTCAGATCTTGCTTTAATGGATTCCCTTCTTTCAGATTGAGAAATAGTTTTTTAATGAATGTAGTACAGTATTAGATTCTTACTGGGAAAGCTGGAAGCTTAAAACTAAAAGCTTGTAAAAAGCAAGGTTAGATTTGTATATTAGTCATGATATGTGTACAGATCTGCACATGTTGTGCTTCATTTTACCAAGAAATGTTGACCATGCTGTTATGATGCTTCTCCCTGCCAATGACATTCTTGATTCTAAAATAAAATGATGCAAATGCTGGAAGAACACTTTGAGCATTCCTTTAAGTAGAAAGGCAGGTTGCAAATCAGCTAAATAACTCAAATAAGCCAAAATTTATATAGTTTCAAATATTTTTTAAAGTAACTTTTCTTGGAGATACTGGACAATGAATTTTCTGTAGGCAGAATCTGTATTTTTCCACTGAATTGTAACTGCTCATGATGAGGAACCTGTCCAGTGGGATTGTTTGTGTCATGAATCAATTCAATCCACTTCATAAATTATATAAACCCTACATGAATGTTATTTCAGTCTATATATTTGCTGCCTACCTAGATTTCTTTTTAAAAAGCACCCTGCCTTAGCCCAAAAATTTTAAACTTAGAACATGAAACTAATATTTTAAAAAAGCCTCAATAGAAACAATAACAGAAATATACAGAATGTGTAAGTAATTCTGAAACACACACACACACAGGTACATATACACCTACATACAGTGATGGGATTCAAGTAATTTAACAACCGGTTTTCTGCCCTAATGATTTCTTCCAACAACCAGTTTGCCAAACTGCTCAGAAAGTTAACCGGTTCTCCCGAAGTGGTGCGAACTGGCTGAATCCCACCACTGCCTACATACCTATATATATGCCCAAACAAACATGGACCCACACAAATATATGTATACATATGTACATGTAGACATATAGACATGTCTTACTCAATCTGTGTAAGATAGAGTAGTTGTAGGTATTTGGATCCTCCAGAGACGAGGTTATTCCATTTTTGTTCTGGATGGGAGTGCACAGACCTGGTACACAATCTTGAAGAGCAGGTGGCATACCCTTTGCACACCTTTGGATGATGCAATATTTGTGCATAGTCCTGGACTGGAAGCCTTGCCCTGTCCTGCTCATAGTGACTCATGTCTTTATAATCTTTTGTTTAGACGAATGCAACATGCTCTACTTGGATTTTTCCCTAAAAGCATTCAGAAACTTTAGCTAGTGTAGAATGCAGCTATGGCAGTAGTAAATGTGCCAGGTTTATGGCACATGAAACATGTAACTGGGTGATCTGCATTGGTTACTATTATGTTTCCAGGTAGAATTCAAAGTGATGGTTTAAATCCCTGTATTTATTATTTATTTATTTATTTATTTGATTTATATACCGCCCTTCTCCTGAAGGACTCATATGTAGTCCTTCGGGAGAAGGACTGTATGGATTAGGCCCAGTTACTTAAGGGACCACTTATTTCGAAGAGTCTCTACATATCCAATTTGCTATTTACAGTCTATGTAATTTGAAATTGTTCACATCTATTTCTGTGAGAAACGTAATTACATTGGTCTTTAACAGAATAATATTCAGATATATTCTCTATGCTTCTTAAAAGCAAGGCAACACCAATTACAAATCATCTGAGTTTGCATCACCTGTATGGAAAAGTAGGTCAACATTCATATCTCCAGCCATTACACTTCTAATATTAACACAAGCATTTTCAAAATTATTTTACTACATTAAACAATTAAGCAGACATCATATGAACCTGACTTACTCCCTGTTCAAGGATGAACCTTTCTCTAAGTATTCTATTTATTCTTTTTACTTACTCTTTCCTTCCATCATATACAACTCTTACTGCAACCAGTGGTCAATTTCACATTTGTGCAAAATGTGAATAAATTATTTCCATAATTAAAGCTTCTTTTCATTATCATATTCTTACTGTAAATGAAAAGCACAACAGTAATATTTCTTTCTCACATTCATGCATTTCGCAGTAATTTGATCAAGTGCAAAAATGTAATATACACACCTGTCTGGCATAAAATTACATTGCACAATTGTGTTCATTCTCACAGAATTCTGCTAAACAGCTTCCCAGGTACACTTAACAAATTATTTCCTGATAGTTTTGCATTCACTCCTTTTATGTAGGAGACTAATAGCATCATTTTTCCCATCCTTCGACACAGAAAATAGTCTGCATGCATACATAACCATTGTATTAACACATCACATCTATATTTTAATGTGTCTCCAATTACACAATCTCACTGCAGCTCAATCATTTTTTAATCTTCTCACAAAATGTTGACTTATTTTCCATACATTTTCCTTGCACATTATTTATTTATTTCAAAAATTTATATTGCCTATTCGCACATGGTGACCCAAGGTGGCTTATAGGACATAAAAACATAATATAAAATAAATAAAAATAATAAAATAATGAAAATAATAAAATAATAAAATAATACCTCCCCACCCCAGCAACAACACACAATCATACCAGCCATTTAATGGTGTCCATCCCACTTTGGGTTTTCCATGTCCACTTGTAGTACCACATGCTCATAGCTTTCTGAAAGAGTGTTAGAGTGGGGACCAGTCTAAATTCTGGAAGGATAACGTTCCAGAGGGAGGAGGCCCTTCTTCTGTGTCCTGACAGATGTATCTCCTTAGAGGATGGAACTAGCAACATTCCTTGGGTCCCCACTCTAGTGGGTTGGGTAGATGTGACCAGCAAGAGACAGTCCTTCAACCTGATCCCAAGCCATGAAGGACTTTAAAGGTGACAACCAGCACCTTTAATTGTTTCTCAAGCAAATTGACAACCAATGCAGCTCCCTCAGGAGAGGTGATACATGTTGCACACCAAAGTCTGCACAAAACCATGTGGGTTGCTGCATTTTGCATCAACTGGAGCTTCCAAATGCTTTTCAAGATCAGCCCTATGTAGAGCGTGTTGCAATATTCAAGACAGGAGGTGACAAGGGCATGAGTGACAATGAGTAGGGATTATTAACATAAATAGTATTCATTTTTATTTCTGTTTATCATTGACATACAGACCTCTATAATACTCATTCAAGCATTCCTTATTTAATTCCTAATCATTTAACAATTTATTTTTAATTACATTCACTCTACTAGTATCTTTGTGTTATACTTTTTTGCACTCCCAAAATAATATTTTATTTCCATCAAAATCAGTCTGTATTTTCTCTACTTATTTCCGTTTTAACCCTTTGTTACTTCTTTTTCTGCCACTACCTTTTTCTCCCTATTACATTTTACACTATCATCATTGTTTTGCAAGAATCACCTTTTATACAGATAAATCATGCTTTTATACAGATAATGTCATCATTTACTAAACAATTTTTTCATAACTGTACACACTTCTGTGGCACTCTGTAATATAAATTTCCTATTGCAGAAGTGTTCATAAAATTGTTCCTTATATCCACTTTTTATTCTCTTTCTATTCATTTTGTTGGTGCAGTGATTCATTTTCAGCAATAACAGCAGCAACATAATTTGAAAGGTGTGTTCATTCCTTTGCCATGTTTATATATAAATAGATTAATGCTTAAACTGCATATCTGAAATAAACAGAAGTTTTTTTTCCAAGAAGATGCAAGCTAGTTACAATCATAATTCATTCCTTGATCTCCAAATGTTTCAATCACTTGCTCTATGCTTGCTAATTTTAATTCTAGCCATCCATTCATGTCACCTAATATCATCTGTCCTCCTCCCCAGTCACATTATTCAGAATGGTCTGAATTTTCCTGGCAAACTCATGTCTGATTTCTTTATTATCACCATTCACTGGAGTGTAATATGCAATTATTAGCAACCTATATGGGTTCTTACTTTCATGCACAATCCAGACAGCATCAATTCATATTTGTTGGTGTGCATTTTAGCCCATTAGACAAAGCAGATCCCATGTGAGCAATTAATGTATTTGTTATATGCTTGTGTGAGTATGAAAGATCTCACATAATAATTCATTACAATTCTAGAATGGTTTAAACTCTAACTGCAAAAGTCAGTGTTAGTATGCAGGAACCATCTGAAAAATGCCTGGTAAAGGGATTTGGTTATTACAGCTGTGTGTCTGTGTTTTGATATTCATGAACATAATCAACCTTGTTTATATTAAGAAGTTTACAGTTTAATTGTAGATAGGAACAATATACAAAAAAAATAGAATTATATTTTTGTATTACAGTATTTATAAATTAGGACATTGGAAATTAATAATATACTGCCAGATTTTTCCTTTTTAAATTAAAAAAAAATAAAAATTATCTGACGCAGAATTTCTTTTTTATTTTATTTTATTTTTTTGTTTAAATCACTCAGTAAATTTAATCCAAAAGTTAACAAAACCAACTGACTATTGGTTTTGTTACTGTTTTTAATATTTCCCCCCCAGATGTGTTCTGGGTGTCCAGCTATATCAAACAGTGTGTCTAACAATTTTTGTTATTTTTAAATCCAGTTATAACAAAATATGCACCTGACAACCATTTATTCTTTCATAAAGATAATATCTATATTTTATGGATAGTGCACAATTATACTGCAATATTTCAGTACTAGCAAAATCCATTTGTGCTGCTATTCACATTTGTGGCTCATTCAAGAGTTATATAGAACATGCTTACCTTAAAAACCTGGAGTTTGGTATTTTTTAAAGATACAAAATAATAATAAATAAATAAATAAACCAGAAAATATGCATACAGCTGCATAGACTGCTGATGATCTGCACAGAGCTTAAATATTGGTGGTATTAAAAATAGAATAGCTTTGTGAAACTTAGAATATTTATTTTGGAATAAAGAAAACCTCCTTGCAAAGCAAGAATCAGTACATATGCTTATGCAATCTATTGTACTTTTGTGCTATGATAGCTATGATAAAATTGGTTGATTGTATTGATACATTAATAATAAAAAAATATTTATTATCTGAATACAGTTCAATAGCACTATTATAGGGAAAAAAAATGAATGGGTTAAGGGCAGCCAAGATGAAAAGACGGGAAAAAAAATAATAAAAAAACCCCCCAAGCAACTGGTACAAGCTGGAAAACCAAACCATATTTAAAGTAGGTAAGGCAGTGAAAATTGCAAGAAATGTTTAAAGAAGTTGAAAGCCATATGGTTGTATGACAATCTAGTGGAATATTAATATATTAAAACATTTAGATGATTAAAAATGTGATGATGAAATACATAATTGTACACTAAAATTATAAAAGTTTTACCTGGAATACTTTGAGCATAATTGATTACTCTTAATTTATACCTACTTAGTTCTTTATTATAATCATAATTTAGAATTATATTAGAGAAGGAGAGAAAGGAAAATAGGGAAAGAAAAATAAAACAATGCATGGACATTTATTGCAATATGCTGTTTTTTCAAAGTTCCTTGTAGGAATTACAGTGAAGGAGGATATATTGGATTGCTTTGATTTTCCTGGAGACATGTATGGCATGAACATTGGGGCACTGGGATGTTGGCACATCCACTGCAGAGAAATAGCCATGGGAGCACATTGTACCTTGCCCTAAACATTTTTTTCCTCAACTTGTGAAGTGAGAATATAAAAGAAACTTGCTTGATCCCAGGAACCTGTTTCTAGTAGGATTCTGGAGCGCAAACAAATCAGGAGCCTGAGTGGTGAAGGAGACTAATGCTCCTACTAAAAGGCAGTATTTAAGTTCCAGCTGCCTGCAGTTACTGCAAGTTCAATTCTCACCAGGCTCAAGGTTGACTCAGTCTGCTATCCTTTCAAAAGGTAGGTAAAATGAGGACCTGGTTGTGGGGGCAATAAGCTGACTTTGTATAAATATACAAAAGTATGAAGGCTA
>JANHZT010007039.1:31287-43894 GCA_032468215.1 Stegonotus admiraltiensis | reverse complement strand
GAATTCCTAAGACAGCTCGGCTGACTCAGGAATTCTGGGAGTTGAAGTCCACAAGGTGTAAAAGAACCAAGTTTGCCTACCCCTGATCTAGCACATCCACAAAAAAGAATGTGAATATTTTTATTTTTGTTTGATGACTAGAAGCAAGCTAATTTCATTGTAACCATCGGTTTATTTTTTACTATTATTACCATATTGAGTGGTTACCACCATTTTGCACTGAGATAATTAACAAAGTGTGGGTTATCAAAAAATGGAATCAAAGCTTCAGAGTTTTTCTTTGAGGCCAAGTTGGAGCAATGGATGTGTTCATATACACACGGGGCTAGATTTATTCACCATTGTCTTGTGTTACATTGGAATGAAATTTCTAGCAAGAAGGTTGAGTTCACACGCTCACTACCTTCTTACTTTTGGTTTAGCATGTTATGTAAACTAAACTGCTCTGAGGAGAATATGTATATACATACTTACTCAGGATAATTCTGTATTCATCCACTAAAATGGTATTAATAATTATTAACTAATAATTATTATTAATAATAATTCAGAATCTATTTTCAGCAAATATGCATTGGGACATATATGCATACTTACAGGAAGCTTGTATTTCCTATAGAAGCTATACATGCTTATTTTAATGGGTCGGCATGTTTGATGCTGGAATTTCTCAGCAGTAAAACTGGGATACATCTAAAGAGGGTTCTACATGAAACAACCTATCTGGATTTCCTTCAGAATTCCAAGCAAGTCATGGCGGCAGAAACAGTACTGATCAGTTAGGTAGTTATCATTAACATCAGGACCTAGGTGGGTCCCTTTTGATTCTTTTAGATCTCTTCATGGTGTTTAATACCACCAACCATGGAATTCTCTGGCCTCTTTCAAGGATTGGGAAAGGGACATTTGTTTTCACTTGCTATTTAAGTAGGATGCCCAAACCACAGCCAGGAGGGACCTTTGACCAACTTTGACTGCTGCTCCAGGTATAGTCGTACTTGGATTAGAATGTTCCAGAGAGAGGTAAGTAGACAAGCCTCACAGTAAAGTTATCCCACTGCTATATGAGCAGGCAATTCTGGCCTGTGGAGCTGGAAGAAGTGCTCATGTCCTTGGTTACTCAGAGCTGTCTTCTATGCCATTTAACATCTACATGAAACCAATAGTGGAGGTGAGTGTCATCAATATACTAATGACATCCACTAGTAGATTTCCCTCTGAGCTGAGCTAGAAATGCTAGGGAAGTCCTGAACCAGTTCCTGGAGGCTGTGAGGAACTGGATATAGCAAAACAGCTTCAATTAACTCTTTCAATGATGAACTGGCTGTCCATTAACAGATGCACAACAGAACAATAGAGGAACCTACTGTTCATCAATAAATAATGTGGCACTCTAACAACTCTGGTTACCCTAACAACATTACCGTGTTTCCCTAAAAATAAGACCCTGTTTTATATTTTTTTGAACCCTGAAATAAGCGCTTGGCCTTATTGCCATGTGCTCAAAAGCCCGATTGGGCTTATTATCAGGGGATGTCTTATTATGGGGGAAACAGGGTAGTTACTCTGGATCGATATAGAAAATATGAACTTTCTCTTGTAAATGCATATCTGTTCCTATGCATATTTGCTGAAATAGTAAGTATGGTATGAGACATTGTCTCTGGAACATTCTAATCCAAGTAGGATCTTAAAGGGAACAACAATCAAAGTTAGACAACGGTCCCCCTGGTCATAGCTTGGGCTTCCTATTTAAATAGTACATGAAAGCTTATTCAAACTTAATCACCTTTCATCTGGATTATTGCAACATGCTGTGTGTGGGGCTGCCATTGGGGTTAATTTAGAAGCTGTAGCTGGTGTAAAACACCAGACTAGAAGACTATCTGGTCAATCCCACCAGTGCAGAAATCCTGTTTTAAGATCATTGCCTGGGGTTCTGGTAGAATTCCAGGCCTAATTAAAAATACTAGTTATTCATCTTAATGCCACAAACAGTGCAATATCATTTTAATTGGGCAATATCTTGCCATAAAGAATCTGCTTCTGTATCATCAGTATAACCTGCTAAGGGAGCTCCTATTTTCTGAGATACATAGAATGTAGACACAGGAGCTTCTACTTTCTGAGGTACCATAGGGTGTAGACACAGTAGCAGACCTTCTCTGAAGTAGCCGCTTACGAAATAAAATAATAAAATAAAATATGTAATAAAATATTGATCAGGGAACAGCTGTGTCAAGATAAAATTACACCACAGGTATTTATTGGCATGAGTACTACTGGTTCTTTTAAAAACAAAATGAGGGGCAATCACAGAAATGTTTATCGTTAAGAGATTTTTTTTCTCCAATGAGCTATTTAGGTTATAATAATCATGTAGAATTTATTGTGAAGATTTATTATTGCTACTGCATATTAGGCCCAATTGTTCAGAAGTGTAAAAAAATGTTCTTATAAATACGTAAAATTATTTAGGGGGTGCTAAGTAAAACTTTGTGTTAAAGTTAACAGCAAATATTCATTTCTGCCTGTGAAATGAATACAATATTGTCATGAATCATCTGGATATAATCTTTTTATTACACATTTCCAGTGGAATTACAAAATTAATGGAAAGAATCGGAAAATATGTAAGCAGAATTTGTATAGTAGTATTATAAAATGTTTTAAGGTATTCCATCTCAGGGAACCTCTGCATTGACCTGTAATATCTGCTGGGAGGAACACAACAATTTAAAAAAAGCAGTTCCTGAGAAAAGCAAATACCTATAGAGATGTATTTACAGTAAATGTTTCCCTCTTAGTTATTCAACTGCAGACATTAGAAGAGGTCATGCTGATTGAATAAAAAGGTGTGCTAGATTGGCCCTGTAAATGCCTTTGTGCTAAAAATAGCAGCCATAGCTATTAATACTTGGTAAAGCGCCACATGTGAATTAGCAAGTAGAAGTTTATGGTTAGGAATTTATTTACTTCGATTAAAATTGAACCAACAAACATTGATTTAACATTTGCCAAATGCATTTTTAAAAATATTCACTTTTGAGTGATATGGAAATAAGAGTTTTAAAAAATATATGCCTGGTGCAATTTCCAGCTCTAATACAGGCAATATTTGAATTCAGTATTTATTTTATTAACTTATTTATTTAACTTATACACTATCTCATTTGTTGAAATAATTCTGTTTTTTGTTAGGAAAACTATGTCCATGCTTAAATTTCCCTAAACTAGTAAAAATTTAAATGCTTAGCTTAAGGTTTTTATTTCTTTTGTTTGGCTCATTATACTGCTTCCAAACAACTGGTAACACTACCAGCCAAACCAAATTGTTTAACTATTCTGCCCTTTTTTTAAATGGATGAAAGGGAAAAAGGTGGAAAAATACAGGAAAATATAGGAGGATTACAACTGAGAAGACCCCTTCAGTTTTATCAGTTTTATTTTTTTCATTTATCTCAAAGAGGTCAGCTGGATTTTGGAATTCCTTAACAAATTGATTATAAACAAAGACTGAATAACAAAATATAAATTGAATGTTATAAACAATTAAATTTATTATTACTACAATATACAATCTTATTGGTTTAGGGGGCACTTGTATTTCTGGTGTTATATACTGTAAATACAAAAAACTGTTCTGCCCAGTGTAATGGGACAATATTTAATCTCATTCTATTTGTGTAGTCTGAAACATTGCTTATCATGATAAACAATCCGAACACAGTGGATTGCTTCAAACAAAAGAATAATTTCAGTATACTTGAGAAAGATATTTATCATAAAGAAAGTAATAATTAGAAAATTAAAAGTAATTCAGGGAATACATTTTCTGTATTTTTCATTTTACTTTATAAAAAGATAACAAAAATACAAAGGAAAGAATTACAGTAATATTAGGTACAGTATGCTCAGTGGAATACTTCACTTGGAATTTAATGTTGAGAAATAGTTGTGGTAAACCATTGGGAAGTAAATTAAGATAAATCAGGTAAAGAATGTTACATGATTCATGACCAAACTTCTGGCCCTACTTAGATATTTGAACTACAGCCAGGCCAGGTAAAAGCTTGGAAGTGATTTGGATTTGGCTAGCATGTAGAAGCTGTGGTACAGAAACTGAATATTACGAAGCCTTATAGACTAACCACCACCATGTTAGAAGTGAGGCATAGTCAACATGCATTTCAAGAAAGCCAGTCTTTCCATCCCATAGTCTTCCAAATCCAATTTAAAAGATCCCAAGCAGTTTTATCTACTCAAACTGAGGAGTGCTACAACAAAAGGTGTGCTTATAATTTGTAAATTTATACAATTTCCCAGAAACTCCAACCAATTCTAGCCAAGAGTTGAGCAGGCACAGTCCATCAGAGTTTGCTTGTCAATCATTAACTCACCTTCTGAGTTAATGATGTGTTAATGCTTAAACACTCATCCTTTCCCTGTTTTCATATTTGTTTGGTTTTGTAAATTTTTCATGGAGATGATACCATTTTTGTGGGGACAAAATTATTTTCTACTTATCTTTTCCAATATTATTTTGACTTGTTTGAGTTTCTGCTTGGTTTATAAAGAGAGGAGGTTCCATAGGGGTCCATGGCTCTCTTTGCTTCTGTTCTTCTGTAAGTTTTTGTAAACATGTTTTATATTCAGAAATTTATTGGGCAAGTAAACCTAATGATCCTCATTTTCTCATGATTACCATACTTGTGCCCACAAAATCAGTTTTAGTTATATATTTTATCAATATTTTATTTATTGTATTTAGTGTTATTATGTAGTGTTAAAATATTTTTAGCATATAAAATTAAGCATGCTAGGTTTAAAAAACAATCCAGTTTAAAGACATTTTAAAATATTAATATTGAAAAAATTATTTCCAACATAATATTTCACAAATGTTTTAAGCATAAAATTTGTTGATTGATCTTCATCCTCCTCAGGCAGTCAAGCAAAATGTTCCTTGGCACATATTCAGTATCACAACTTTTGAAAGAAGGTAGTCTTTTCACAGTTTTAATACATCCTATCAAAAGAGAAAGTACTTTTGAAAAAATGGCTTTCCATCCCAGCTGCAACTATTTGACACTCACTCACATGGGATACAATAGAAACACTCTTTAGTCATAATTCATAATTTAGTCATGCAACCAGGAGTGAGAGCAGAGGTGGCTTTCAGCAGGTTCTGACCAGTGCTGGAGAACCGGTAGCGGAAATTTTGAGTAGTTCGGAGAACCGGTAAATACCACCTCTGACTGGCCCCGCCCCCATCTATTCTCTGCCTCCCAAATCCCAACTGATCGGGAGGAAATGGGGATTTTGCAGTAACCTTCCCCTGGAGTGAGGAGGCAATGGAGATTTTACAGTATCCTTCCCCTGCCATGCCCACCAAGCCACGCCCACCAAGCTATGCCATGCCCACCAAGCCACACCCACAGAACTGGTAGTAAAAACCCACCACTGAGTGAGAGGCTTCTTTCCTCTACCTAGCATGCTGATACATCATTTAAGAAACAAGCATCCTCATGTACCGTGTGACTGAAGAAGCTACTGGACTTGTGCCTGCATCTGCACTGGTTTCTACAGGAAGCCAAACTCTGATGGCAACATAGAATAGAAATCTATACATTCGTACCTGCATTTGAATTATAAAAAGTGGATGCCATCTATTTTCCATCTGTTGAAAAATAGTGCAAACTGTTATCAGATATGTCACAGTTTTATCCCTCAGACTAAAACCAAATGGATTGGGATTCCCTCCTGTCTGCTTGCTTTGTTATAGCTTATAGGCCTATTTACCTATTGCATTGAGGGGATTCAAGATACTAGTTCATCTTGAGTTCTACAGGTAGTCCTTGACTTATTGCAGTGTCTTGTGATTGTGTGTTATGGTAGTTTTGCCAAAAACTGGCACTTACTTCCATTGGTTTCCTTAATGACCACTACATTTGCTTAACAATGTTTGCAAAAGATGTAAAAACAGTGACCAACCTGTTTTACAGCCATAATGACATATGAGACAGTAATGGTCAGGCTCTATTACAATCATTTATCAAGGAATGCATGTATGACAAGATATGTGATACCTTGCTGATTTTTGTCTAAAATAGAAAATTTTAGCACAGGAATATAGTAAGGAAAACTATGGAAAAAGGATAACTGTAGGAAACTGGAACAATGACAAAAGTTTGATATATACCTGGGAAAAAGTTATATCAGATGAGAGCAAGAAGATGTAACAAAAGAGTCCATGCTAATTCTATTTTAATATCTCTTATATTTAAACGTATTTATGGTTAAGATTTATAGAACTTTTTAAGAACATTATGAACAGCGCAACTCTGCTGTGTTACATTAAAATGGGTATGCTAAATATAAGAAAAATTTCCTTGAAACTAAGTGATAAAGATACTAAAATAGACAGTAATGTAGCTGCTTCTTTGAAACAGTTGAAATCCATTCTTTGAAAGAAATAACAGCAAGCACAGAGAAATGCAGTGTTGACATGTTGGACTGAGTAACTCTATGTCTGTCAGCTAATACTGAAGAAAACTCTTGATTGATTTAGCAGTTCCAGAAATAATCCCTAGAAATTGTAATGACTATTGCAGTTCAACAATGAGCAGGAGGCCTGCTTGGAAAGTCTAAGTTAAATCAATGTACTTAGAGGAGTTCTTTACTTCCAGCAAATAAGGCTCATTATTCATTCATTTATCATATTTATACAGCCACCCATCTCACAAAATGTGACTTTATTCCTATATTCATGTACTTGGCATAAGTACTGAGCTTGGCATTTATTCCTTAGTAAATATTTATATATTTAAGCTTTAAGTTCCAAAACAAATAGGCTATCTGAACTCTCATTTTTTCTCTAACAAGTTCAATTCAACTTTACAAGCTGCTTTGTTTGCCCAACAGAAAAGTAAAGTGCAAATATATCCCTCACATTATAAGAGTTCCCTAGGTCAAAATTATGTTTTGACTATGTCTGTTGACTTGAGTGATGATCAGAAGCATTTATCATCATCTGTGACAGGAAAGGAAGTCACAAAATGAATGCGATTGAATACCAGCACCTGATATATATGTATTTATCAATTGCTGTGAACACAGAATAATAGATTACAATGTACATTTTCTTTCCCTTTGTAGTTGAGACATTGATAACTTAAATCATGTTCCCATTTTGCCCTTAGAATATTGTGGCCCCACCTTATACTGTATAGCTTTGGATGGATCTGTGTAGCTTTTAGGTGCTCAAAATCTGTCAAATCCCTGTGGACAGGATATTCCTTATGTAATGCTGGGCCTGCAGCAGTTGATAATTGCTTAACATAATTCCTTGGACTTGAGCTCTTCTGTTCAAGGGAAGAAAAACAGCCTGTGCAAATTATATTCATCAATTTCCTTTGTACTTCCCCTAAGCTGTCATTTTTTTCACCTCTGCTGCCTCCCCAAAGAAAGGAATATTTAATATTGTGTTAAGGAACAAAGGAAGCAAACAGTTTCTGTGGTTTCTGAAAATATCAAATGACAAGCTTATATTTAGACAGATCGATCCTATGGAGATCAGAAGGGGGAGAAATTTGTGATGAGAAAACTGCCAGTCTTATTTCAGATGAAATCAAAGGAGGCAAATAATTCTTCTTTTTATGTTTCAGTGCCAGTTGTTGTTACTACTGTCTTTGTTTCCCATTCTAATAGGAAACAATTCTAATGGGGCCCATTCTAATGGGTCAAAAATTTACTGTATAATACCAAATGTAGAGCTGACATTTTTTCAACCTGCCTAATTTTTCCTTGTCTTTGGAGCCTGGGAATAGTTATGGCCAGTGGTGAAATCCAAATTTTTTTACTAACAGTTCTGTGAGCATGGCTTGTTGGGTGTGGTGTGGCTTGGTGGATGTGACAGGGGAAGGATACTACAAAATCTCCATTCCCACCACATTCCAGGAGAAGGATACTGCAAAATCTCCATTCCCACCCCACTCTGGGGCCAGCCAGAGGTGGTATTTGCCAGTTCTCTGAACTACTCAAAAATTCTACTACTGGTTCTCCAAACTGCTCAAAATTTCCACTACCGGTTCTCCAGAACCTGTCAGAACCTGCTGATTTCACCCCTGGTTATGGCAGAAACAACTGTTGCTGTAACAGAGAAGCCACCAGACTTCAGCTAATTCTGGAACTGAATACATCACATCACATGAGCCTTGGTGTAAACTTCAAACCACAGATTGGCCTCCCACAGCAATTTTCCCTGTGAATCTGTCCCAATGAATGTGTATGTCAATTATAAAGAAATTTTGTGTGTTTCATTCATGCATATTTATATTCCTTCATGTATATTTACATACCTCTTCCTCAGCAGCTGCTTTTGGATATCATCAGGTGTATCAGGATAGATATGTAGTCAGCTGAACAAAATTAGTTTTAAAAAGGTCCCTTTTGCAGCTAAAAGAAAGGATACAATTTACATTTTCCACAGTCAGTCAAAACTGTATGTAACAGTTGAAAATTTGTATGCAGACTTCAGCTCGATTTATAGAAATACTTTTAGTCAAACCTAATAGGCATAATTCTGAATTGTTTTGTAAATTTCACTTGAAAAGTTAATATTCAAATAACAAGATTTTTTCTGCTAAAAGGCTTATCTAAAAAAAGTCCCAGCTGCATAGGGGAATCAAAGAAAGTTGCAACTTTCTCCCATTCCTCTTTAATCTATCAATGGGTGACATAATGTGAGAAATTGAGGGTGGGAAAGGAAGAGAAGAGACAGAAATAATATTATAAAACAGAGCAGGCACTATCTATGGAATGACAATTCAGCCCAAGGGAAGAAATGTTTCAAAGAATTCAAAGAGACTCCACCTTAGTTAATTCATTATAAATTAGGCTGGGAATTCCTATTACAGTTTCCGGATTATACATTGACTCCATATTAACAGTCCTTGTTTTCATGGTTCCTTGATCTTGCCCATATGCATGGAATTTGACAGCAATTTCTGTTTGAGAGGTGACTACAGCATTTTCTTCCAGCAATATTTGTTGAGCGCAATCTATCATTTCTTCTTTCTCAAATGTAGTAATTTTGATTTCTCGTATCCCAATTCGATTGTGTGAACTGTTATCAGTCTTATCAAATTTCCACCCTCCTCCAGAACTAACATAGCATAATCAAAGCATGTGAAGAGTATTAGCAAGGTAACCCTACTACTACAAGCACCCAGGTATAGCATTACTGAGTCCCAATCTGTCTTTTCTTCACCATTTATGTTAATGGTGTTCTATTGATGTCTTTCCCTTTCTATTAGGATTATATATATTAATGCCTTAACTTTTTCTTCCTGGATACTCCCAGAATTTACATCCCCTCCTGCTACAGTTAGTTTCAAACATGTGTTAAAGGAAGTCCTCTTTAAGCAAGTCCAATGGAATGTTGAAGAACGACTATTCTTCCAAGCATTTTCCGCCTCCACCAATTGATGATAATGAAATTATCCATTCATTCATGTCTGACTCTTGATGATTCTGTGGGCCAGGTCTCTCTACATCTTTTGATCTTGTACTACTTCTTTGAGTTGTTTTATGCTCAGGCTAGTGTCAGCTTTGATGGGGCTCCGCCAATCAGCATGTAGTAATCCTCAGATAAAATTCTTCAGTATTATGTACATGTACGTTTTATGAACTGATCTCTGTCCTTTGAACTTCCTGTGCTCTGTACTGACCAGTGAGTCTTTTAAAAAGACAGTTGGCTTGTCAAATAATTTACTGATGCAAATAGTAACGCATGTTCAGGCTACAAATACCGTGTCACTTGGTTTCACATAGTTGGAAGAAAAAATGTAGTTTAGTTCATGATATGTCTGTATATGCGATAGACAAACAAAAGTTCTTACCTCTCACATCAGTTCAACAGAATATGACAGTTCTAATGTCAAAAGCAGAGTTAATACTCTAAAATGATCTGTATGTATAAATATCAATGCATGTAAACCCATCTCACAGGATTGGTCCTTGGATTAAATGTTACACACCAAGCCTTTGTTTAAATGTTTAAAAAAACAACTGCGAATACAAGTCGTAAAGCCACTTAAATATTGGTAGTACTCATTTGTAACATTTATAATGTAACTGAAAGCATAAAACTCTTAGTTTGCAATTTTGTCCATATGACTTAGCATTGGAAGGGCAATATCAGTTTTCCAAAGCAACATTGTTTTGTTGCTAAAACAAAAACCCATAGAGAGGCAGCCTGAATCTGCAGGAGTATCAAACATCTTTGGAAAAAATTAATCCTCAGAGAGGAAGCAAAAATCGACACATAGCCTACAGAATTATTGTCCCATCAAAAAAGGGGAGGAAACCGAAAACTAGGGGAAAGAGGGAAAATGCCACTGATTGGCTAAAATGATTACACTCCAGGGTCCCCATGTATGTGAATTTGTTTTAAAACAGGATGCAAAAGCCAATTATTCTCAGACATATTCTTTCTGTTTTCCTTCCAGATAAACGTGTTGAAAACTGGCCTATGATGCAAACTCCTTTTCCAACCTTGATAATAAGCATATTTTACCTCCTCGCTGTTTGGCTTGGGCCTAAATGGATGAAGACAAGGGAGCCTTTCCAGTTTCGCTTTTTGTTGATTTTTTACAACTTTGGAATGGTCCTACTTAACTTCTATATTTTCAAAGAGGTACGTCTGCTTTCATGCTGTACATGGATAAGGACATACATTAGATAGGCCTGTAATGCACAGACAGATATATAAAGATAGCTATATATAAATCTGGTTTTATACTTGTCTTCTCAGACATCAGTGCCACTGAGTACAATATGTCTAATTGCAAGACAGTTCTATTTAGGACTGCAGCCAGATTTGCTATAGGTAGTCCTCGACTTACAACCTGTTGCTTAGTCACCATTCAAACTTCCAATGGATGTACCTAGGGGATACCTACATGGATTTCAAGTTCCAATGTGCCCACCCCACACGATCATGTTACCGCACTTCAGGCAAATGGCTACTAAGACACATTTACAGTCACTTACAGCATCCCTCAGTCACATGACTGCATATTACAATGGTTTTGCTGAAAACCAGCGTTTATTTCTATTTTTGGCAAAACCATGCCCTTAGCAAACCTTTGGTTCTCACTTAAATGATTGCTGCAAAAAAGATAATTAAATCACACCAGTCACATGACTCACCCACTTTACAACCTGTCATGAATTACGGTTGCGATGGGCAGTCATAACTGGAGGACAACCTGTTCTTGTGACTCATTATTTCAGGTGAAAATACAAATTTTTGGCCAGCCTGATTTGCATTTAAAAGGTGGATGTTTCTGCATTCAGTTATTGATTTCATTGAAATTGTTGAGTGAAATGCAGGAGTGTGTAGAGTCTAAGTTTGTGAACTGGCTTCTTAATGCACAGGACAAGAAACAATATTAAATCCCTTCAATAACGCCCATTCGAAACTCAGGAACATGCATGATTTATTTAGAACCACCAATTATGTTAAGTGCTGACATGATTTGTTTGGTTTTAGCTTAGCATAGTTACATGAAATCTATGTAAACCATGGTTTATGGTTTAGAATTATGTGAGAATACATGTCCTAAGGTTAATTTCAACAAACCCTTGTTGAAGGTAACACAAATATAGTGAGTAGTATCAGGTCTGCAGCAATAGCAAAGCACAGTATAAGCAGACAGTGCTTGCAATTGCATCTTGCAGAGTATGCAAAAGCATAACAAATTTGCCTCCACTAGGAACCAGACATCCTGAGCCATCTACCAGAAGAGCAAGTGGCTATGGCTGTCTCAGCAATCCATCTTCTACCAGCTGAGCAGGCAAATCTAGGGCTGCTTTTAGTCTCTAGCATTAAAAAAAAAATTTGCCTGACTCTTGAAAGAAACATTAGATAATTAAACGTTTAGATAATCAGATGTTTATCTTGGTGTTTTTTTTTAAAAAAATGATGTGATAAACAATCATTTTGGAATGTTAGCATCAATTTTTGGTGAAGTGTTGTTGTTGTTGTTTTTGTCTTCTTCTCTTTTTTCCCTCCCACAAAGATTCCTGATATGTTTTTATTTGTTCTAAACATTTTATGTGGTGGTGATAAAAGGGACTGTATGAGCTGCATTTGGGGCCAGACCCATGAGATGCCCACCCCACCCCCAGACATGTGAATTGTTTAAAGAGCGCTTATGACAACATTTACATCATGCTGAATTCACTCTGAACAGCAACAGGGAGAAGAATCAGTCACAAACCTGTAGTTCAGTAAACTAAATCATTGCTATTCTCTGACCATATTTCAGGGGTACTATAACACACTAACCTAGTAGGAAGGAGTAAATAATGAGACGGTCACTCAGATGGGTTTCTCAAAAACATGCCATTGCCATGTTGTTATGTACACGATTGCGCGCTCCGGTCCCCATGGCTCTTCTCGTTCCCCGAGTAACCCAGACCCTCAGAGCCTGGGCCTTCGGCTGATGCTATGTAATGCTAGATCCGTAGTAAATAAAGCCCCCCTCATTTATGATCTTATCCAAGAGGGGGGAGCGGACCTGATGGGCATTTCGGAGAC
>JANHZT010007035.1:205636-217732 GCA_032468215.1 Stegonotus admiraltiensis | reverse complement strand
AAAATAATACTCAAGATAAATTACAAATAATAATCAATAACAACAAAACAGATTGGCTACAGTTTCTTAAGTAGTTTCAATTTTAAGCTGGATACCTCGCTAAGCAGACAGGCTTTGCATTTGTGTCCAATCTTGGATGTTGCTGCTTTAAAAACACATACATATACAGATCGGCATTTAACATAGTATACACTTTCATTCTAATTCTGCTCAGTTAATTCTCTGTTCAGTTCTTTTGTATGGCATTGATGATAAATATTGGACTGAGATGAAATATGTGTGCTTTGTTGTTTTTCCAATACTGGAATGTTCTTAAAATACTATTTATCTCCAAAACATAATAGATAGAACATTAAATAAAAAAAACATTCATACAATGCCATTCATGAAATTCTTTGTTCTTTCTTTTGCATTTTGTGGATTAGAATTAAGCTAATATAATATTCTACCACATTTCTCAACTGTGCAGTTCTTAATTCTACAGAGTTTCTTAACTTCATATGCCTGATTCTGAAATCCATGGCAATTGATTATGTACATAAGAAACTATATGATGTATAACAGCACACATCTCTTTACAAATAAACGTGAAATTCGGCTTGCTCTCTTCCTTCTCTGCCCCCCTCCACATCAAACTCACATAATAAAATTGCTAAAAATTACACTTTCTAATCATTCTCTTTCCATCTGTCCTCTTCATTCAAATAAACTGCAAAGATGCAACTAACACTCTTGGAGTTCCCTCAAGACCAAGCAGCCTTGGCTAATCAACGTGAACTCATTTTCCTACAGTCCAGTGAAGTAAAGATAATTTATGTCATTTCTGGACTTCATGTAACTTCAGCATATGCAGTTCCCATTTAAAATATGAGGAGAAGAAAATAGAATGAAAAATTACTATGCTACATTGAGTGATCAATGAAGAGTTGCTGAATAATGAGGAGGAGAGAACCATTACAGAGTACAATTTAGGAGGCTAACCCGCTTGTGCAAGTTGTGTTAATTAATGACTTATAACTAGCACTTTAAAATATTAAACTTTAAAGCAGATTCCAAATTGGAGGAAGAGCTGTTCAATTTTTGCACCCTCTATCCCAGATAGCTGATTTACACAGCCAGCTCCTTTGGGTAGGTGAGATCCAGTTTCATTTGTATTGTATTTATATTCAAGTTGTTTTATTCTAAGGATTATTGAAGGACTTAGAACTGTTTCATTTATTTTATCTTATAATTTTATTTACATGAACTTTATCCCACCTTTTATTGGTAACTCAAGGCAGTGAACATATATAATTACTCCTTCCTCTGATTTTCCCCCATAACAACAACCCTGTGAGGTGGGTTGGGCTGAGAGAGATGTGACCAGCTCAAAGTCACTCAGCCAGATTTCATCCCTAAAATGGGATTAGAATTCATGGTCTCCTGATTTCTAGGCTAGCACCTTTACCACTACACCAAACTGGCTCTCTCCTTTGGGTCCCGGCCCACCCAGCTCCTTCTTTTTAATTCTTGTAGCGTTGACTCCTGGTGATTATTTGAATAAGTCTCTGCAGTTTTCTTGGCAAAGTTTTTCAGAAGTGGATTGCCATTGCCTCTTTCTTAGGGCTGAAAAAGAATGACTGACACAAGGTTTCCCAGTTGGTGTCAGGGTTCCAAGTAACAGTCCCAACAAAATCAAAATTCTGAGGCCTGGAATTTCCTCAAAGAATTTATTAGAAATGCCATATTGGCATAGCTGGTGAAAACCCGACTCTGAAGGACCTGAGGTTTTCCCCACCCAAATCAAAACCCAAAGTTCATGCCCCCAGGTCACACATCCATCACATGGTCCAATCAGGCTACAATCCTCCTCCAGCTGTCTTTGGTCCATGCCTTCCAAATGCCTGGTGGGGATGTCCTTGGCTCCCATGGGAAAGAATATTATTTTGGCTGCAGTTTCCCCCAGGTGTCTCTATCTCCCCTCTCATGTTCCCACAGCTGCAACCGGCCTTGCTGTGGCAGCCCTGAAGATGTCCAAAATAGTTTCAGGGCTGACAGTTGGCTTTGTGCCTAAGGCAGTACTAGAACTCCCAGACTCCTGGTTTTTAGCCTGTTGCCTTAACCACTGCACCAAGTTGGATCTCGCCTTGTAACGTTACTCTAATAATAACTGTAATAATGTTATCATAATATTGTTTTCTAATATATAGAAAAACCATGAGCCTGGGATTTGTTTGAGTTGATTTGGGATAAACATTTTTGGGGTCAACTGATAAAAGGTATCAGAAAAGTAAACAGAATAGGCAAATAATCAATGCACAGCATCCAGAAATTCAAATCCTGACTGTGATATAGAATCTTAATTGTAGTTTTTATTAGGTCATCCTACACCTCAGAAGCGGGACCTCATAACCCTCTAAATGTCCCTAAATAACTGTTCCATGCTCTCTCACTGTTATGCCTAATGGTGTCAAGCTTCCCCTTAGTAAACATGAAAGAAGTTAAACAGGGACAGAAGAATCTAAGAACTTCTGACAAATAATCTATTATAGAAAAAGTAATTAACAATCTTGAAAGTCTGAAAGCATTTCTCCCCTCCTATACTTTCACTTTCTAGAGAACTAGAAAGAGTCCCTTTTGAGATGCATCTCACGCCCCTTTTTTCTTCGGTGAGTTGAGATACATTTTGCACAGTCATTTGTCCAGGCTTCAGCTCTTCCTCCTGTTTTCCAAGGTCATTCACACATACCATTACATTAGATGACCTTTTGTTTTGGGCAGGAGGCCTGGTTTCCATCTGTCATTCTGGCCATGGGCAGTTTTACTATCAGTGTGCTTTTCTCTGACCGTGTGAGAACTAATTCTCACAGCTAGATTGTTCTGGGAAATCAGCAGGGCCAGGTTCCCCATTCCATGCTCTACCAGTTTTCTCGGATATTTTATTGAAAATGACCTTCAGATTCGTTTTTTGAAGATTGCATCTATTCATAACTTGCTTCAGCATCCTGCGAACAGTTGAGCTGAAACGAGCTCCTGATTTTATTGCTCTGGCATTCGGTGCCTTCATGAATGTTGCCTGGGACAACATAATTGTATGGGTCCTTTGTAAAAACAGCCTTGGGCTCAAGGAAGAAGGGGAAGAAGACTTCCAGAGCAAGGAGATGCTGCTTCTTCCTTCCTTTCTTCCTTCCTTTCTTTCTTTCTTTCTTTCTTTCTTTCTTTCTTTCTTTCTTTCTTTCTTTCTTTCTTTCTTCTTGCCTATTAGCAATAGTGAGTGCACTATTCTAGAGATGCTGATGTAAGAAATTCCTCATAGCTCTGCTTTGCGGGATGCTAGTGTCATTTTGAAAGCTCCAAAGAGTAATGGCTAATGCCTGTAGATATCCAATGTGGTGGCAAGCTGTCCACAGTGGCCTTAGGATAAGGGTATAATGAAGAACAGTATGAGAGGAAAGATTTTATTTATTTATCTGTCTTTTATTATTTTTACAAATAAGTCAAGGCAGTGAGTGGATGTACCCAACACAACTTCCTCCTGCTATTTCCCCCCCCACAACAACAATCCTGTGAGATGAGTTGGGCTGAAAGAGAGTGATTGGCCCAAAGTCACCCAGACAGCTTGTATGGCTAATGTGGGACTTGAACTTGCAGTTTCCCATTTTCTAGCCTGGAGCCTTAATCACTAGACCAAATGGGCTCTCCCTCGTTTGGGACGAAGTTATAGAGAAAGAAAGCATAATGAGTGTTAAGTATGAGGAACAAGGATTCTGATGGCTAATAAGAATAAAATAGTTAGAGCCTGCTTTTCTGCCCTAAGGATCATTTTTTAAACTGGCCTGGACCATAATAATTTTTAGATTTCAGAGTAAGAGAGACAGGCTTTGTTATGAAATTGCTCTCAAGCTACTGGCACATTGCTAAATGCAACCTGGGACTTCTTTGCTTTTCTCTGATGAGCTGGAAAAAAAAGTTTTCATAAAATGGCTAAATCTATCCATTTATTTCCTAACTCCCAAATGCCTAGTTTGGTTCTAAACCAGGGAAAAGAGAAAAATATATATTTCGGAGTACTTCATGGTTGGCACATGGAACACTGGAAACTGCCAAGCTTTTACAAAGAACTTGGATCTGATTTGATTTGAGTAACTTTCATTAGCAATCTGGTTTTTAAAACTGAATCAAATATAAAAGGCACTGCTGGATATTGAGCAGGGTTGAAATATATGAATTCCATCTATGCACGCTTGCAGATGTGTGCCCTCGAAAAGCGCAATTGCACAATGAACGAATCATACTCTGTATGCTACTCGATGAAGCCATCATTTTATATATAACGGGTTCTTCTACTTGCTTTGTCTATCAAGCATTTAATTTTAATATCTTACATAAATACATACTTTATCAGTATCTCCATTGCTGGGGGAAAGAATTATGTATTCTTTGAAGTATACTTTAGTTATATAAAATGTAGATTGCATTGTCAAAGTATAGCTACTTATTCATACTATTGGTATTTTTCGTGCTTGTTTCAATTTCCTTCCCTTTCTTGTTCTGCGTCTCATTGATTTGAGATTTGGCTTTGCAATCTTTACACCCCATCGAGTTGTTATGTTACTAATCTGCAACTTATTCTGATTCCTTCCAGTTTTTATTTTGTTATTTATTACCAAGCATCTTTCCCAATGACCAGCCTACAGTTTTAAAATCTCTGCATTTTAGGCAGTAAAATCTTTGCAAATGAAGGCAAATATATATGTCCCAGGATAATGCTGTAGGAGTCAATCACTGGGACCAGAGGTTTGTTCTTCCAAGCTTTCCATTTGATAATTTCCCTGAGGATGGGCTTCAGCACAAATCCAAAAGCTTGAAAGAACAAACTTCTGGTCCCAGTGATCGATTCAGATTGGATCCTGTAGTAAAGTTTTGCAGATAATATTTTATTTTCCTCAGCTTTTGAGACTATATTATGGAGTTGCTATATTAGATTTATTTATTAGATTGTACTATCATGCTACTTTAATATATTTGAATATGATAGGTTATAACTAAAATGTTGTCATTGATCAACAAAATTGATTTTATTTATGTATTTTTCAAATTTCTACCTGTCCCATCTCACCTGGGTAGTTAACAATAAAAAACTTCTTTTCTTGAGATGCTTAGATTTTTCAGGTGTGATAACAAAAGGAATTTGGGCATGTGTACTAATTTAAATTTGTACACGTGGGTTACTTAGAAGTCTTTATTCTCAATATGATATAATAAAACTTTGATTTGATCTACCAGAGCTTTTTTTTTAAAAAAAAAACTTTTATATCATTAACTTTATTTCAGCTCAGCACTATTTCAGGTCATGGTCAAATGCTGAAATCAGCAGTTCAGTAGGACCTAAAGATCTCACTATTATCTCCTCCATCACTTTCATTCCATGTTATTAACAAGTGTGGTCTGGATCCCCTGACACTTAACTAGATACATAGCTGGCTCAAAAATCATATTCCAAATGTGTTAAATGATTGTTCCTCAACAGACTAAAGAGTGTCATCAAGTGGGATGCTATGAGGATCAGTTCTGAAGCCTGAACCCTAAAAAAATATTTAATATTTTCACCAGCTTTGGGGACAAAAGAGGTGGGGAGAAGGCTGATCGGATTTGTAGCTGGTATGGAATTGTGTGATGTCCCTAATATGCGAGAAGATGAAGATGAAACTCAAAGTGATCTTGATACATTGAAGAAATGGGCTGCAAATAAAAGAATAAAACTTAAGAGGGGCATGTATAAAGCATGGATCAATATTGCCGCGTGTATGGAAAGAAGCAATTGCAACTTTAGCCTGCACCAGTGGACATAAAATTTCCAAATCACAGGAAGTAATTGCTTAATTCTCTTCTGTTCTTGGTCAGAATCCCACCTTCAGGTATCCACTTTGGGGCACCACATTTTAAAGAAGATTCAGAGAAATTACAGCAGGTCCAGAGAAAGATACTAGAAACAAAACTGTAAAGAGAAAGATTGAAATTTAGCCTTAGAAAAGATTGGGAGTGGAGGAGAATATGACTGCAATCTTCAAACAATTGAAAAAGGTCACATAGAAAGTCAGAACTTGTTCTCTTTTGTTCCAGAATGCAAAACACAAAAGAATGGATTTAAATGACATGTTCTAATGGAACATCAACTCAGCTCACAGAGTGAAAGCAGTTCATCAGTGGAACATGGACAGATGGTGGTGGTGGGGTCTTTTTACTGGCTATATTGAAGCAGAGGCTAAGCAGATCAAAGGTGGAATTCTATTTCCAACTCCCATCCTTTGATCATGCTTAGGCAAACAGAATTTTGTGGATGGATATTCAGCAAGTAACAACAGAAAAAAATAATAGAATGGGAGAAATAGATTGGGCTCTTACAGAATAGTCCAGAAGCTTTTCTTTACTCATTTTTCTCTTATGATGTGCCAGCAATGAGTTCAGCTATAGAATAATTATGCTGCAAAACTGAGTTAATGTTGTGCTAAAATGCGTGTGTGTGTTTTGTGAGTTACCTGGAATGTTCCTAAAATTAAATAAAAAAGGCTTACCAGAAGCGTTTTCAGAGGAATCGTGATGGATGGCTCTTCTCTTACGACATATTCACCCAGTAATCATGGAGTTTATAATGACCTCATGTTGTTATAAAATGCCATTTGAAGCATCTAAATAGGAGATTAGCCTAATGGTAAACTCAAATGTTAAGCATAATGACAGCAAATTGCATGGATGCCATCCCAAGCTAAACGTTTTAAGTTGTCACTCAGGTCCATTTTGACAGTATTCAAATTTTATTTAGCTGTTTTTCTTTATTATGATGAAGAAATTTCTCTTCCCATTCAAATTTATCATAATGGCTTTGGAGCAACAGCAAAGAAAGAGGAAGGGAGGGAAAAGAAAAAAATATTATTTTTAATTTTAAAAAGTCTCAGTCATTGATACAATTATTTTATGAAGGTAATTATATTCTAAACAAAGATTTTTTTTATTGATAATAAAAGTGGTAAGTACAAATTTCTTCCACTTAGCAAGTTTATGAATGGTTACTCCTTGCTATACATGACTTATAAAGTGAGAACAACCTCTGTGACTTTACCTAACTGACATATAATTTGTTTAAAACTGCCAAATCAGGGCATTCTTAATGTCCCATTTCCCACCAGATAAATCTTATTATGTTCCACTCTTCCCTTCCAGAGAACAAAGGAAGCCCTTAAAGGAGCTTTATCATTAAAGAGTATATATATTTATTTAAGCAACCAAAAGCAGCAGTAGAAGCAAAATCTGAAGGCCACTGGAAAAGGGTACCACCTTCATACAGTGGATAATTGGTGACAGGGCAGAGGCAAGTTGTCCCCACCTTTTTTAAGCTTGAAGTTCTTCTGATCGTCTCAGCTGGTCTCCCTTTCAAAACCTAATGAGGACCAACCTTACTTGAGGTCTGGATCAAGCGAAGGTTAACCAGGTGCTGCCGGTAGCTGAGGCAATGGTCAACAATAGCAATAGCACTAAGACTTATATACTGTTTCACAGTACTTTACGGCCCTCTCTAAGCAGTTTTACAGAGTCAGCATATTTTCCCCAACAATCTGGGTCCTCATTTTACTCACCTCGGAAGGATGGAAGGCTTGAGCCTGGTGAGACTCGAACTGCCAAATTGCTGGCAGCCAGCAGTCAGCAGAAGTAGCTTGCAGTACTGCATTCTAACCACTGCGCCACCACAGCTCTTAAGCAATCCTCTGCTTGCTTAAAGACAAAACTCATAAATCAAAGACACATCTTTGGTCTTCCTCACTTCTTCCACCTGTCCCATAGAGCTGACCTACCTGGGTTGCAGGAATCCAGCTAACCACTAGAGCACCATAAATACAGTAGTTACTGTTGTCTATATGTCTGTGGTTGTTTAGATTTTTTCAGCCAAAATACAGCAACCCCTCTTTTCCAAAGTCACAAAGGGGCAGTCTGGGAGGCCAAGAGCAAGACTACCTTGGCTGATCCAACAGGAGCCTGTGTGGTGGTGAGGCAGAAGGTTTGGGCAGGTGGGAAGAAGTCAAAGCAAACTTCAAAGTTCTTTCTTTTTGCAGCTGCCAAGGTACCTGTTATGTGGGGAGGTTGAAGGAAGAGGCAGGACTCCGGATAGTTCTTTCAGCTGTTTATTACAAGGCTAGGCAAAAACATGTTGCCGGCTGGCTGACAGCACCCTCTTTTAAAGGGCTCTGTCAGGCAGCCGGTCACTGACAACGCTTTATTTTCCCGCTGCTTGAACGGACCAATGAGCGGTCATATGCTAATACTTCTACTCACCCCGGACCGGAGTGAAACATTCTCCTCTCTATTTTCATATTCAACAGCATCTTTTAAAAGCTTCCTATCAGCACTATTGGCCCTGCCATGACTTACCCATAGAAACAGTAAAAAACAAACAAACACCTAACCTATGTGAGACAAGGAAAGGGAAGAAAAGTCATCAAATACTATATCTGAGAGAAAAATGAGTGAGATGGAAGGCTCTCTAGGTTTGGTAAGAACATATTTTATATTACTCTTTATTGTTATCTGTTGTTTACATCAATATCTCCCTTTCTTCATGTTTGCCTCAGCATATTTTAATAATCACATACATACATTCACACACACACTCTTAGTACAGGTAGTCCTTGACTTACAACAGTTTGTTTAGTGGCCTTTGAAAGTTACACCACCAGTGAAAAAAGTCACTTATGACCATTTTCCACACTTTATGAACATGGTCATGTGATTTACATTTGAATGCTGGACAACTGGTTCATATTTATGACACATGCAGTTTCCCAGGGGTCATGGGATCCCCCTCTGTGAACTTCTGACAAGCAAAGTCCATGGGGAAGCCAGATCCACTCAACAACCAGGTTACTAACTTCACAACTGCAGTAGTTCACTTAACAAATGTGGCAAGAAAAGCCATAAACTGGGACAAAACTCAACAAATTTTTGACTTAGCAACATAAATTCTGGGCTCAGTTGTGATCGTAAGTTGAGGACCACCTGTAGAATTGTAGAGTGGACCTGTCTAACATTATACTGTAAATCTAGATCTGAATAGTGGATATTTTTATGGTTTGTCACACAGTTAGCCAGATGTAGTGAGGTAGGATGATACAGGTACTAAAATAGGCACCCCACATAAGAAGACCCCCCAAATTTCTACCCAGTTGTACTACCCCTGCTATGTTGCAATGCTTGCTAAGCTTAGGAAAATTACAGTAAAACTTGCTGAGTGTACATGACTATTATGGAACTCTGGTGTTACAAAAGATATGGTAAAGGAAGGGAGGTGTAAAGGAAACAGATGGTGTAAGATAATAACATCCTATATGGGACATGTAGGGGGCTCAACCCTCAATACTTCTCCTTTTTATATGTATTATTAAAAGCCCTGTCTCAGCTAGAGAAGCAGACCAAAGGGCAACTTCTTAGGTACTAATGCTATAAAAGAAGACCGAAGGGAATAGTCCTTCATTCAGAATCTGCCATGCTAATGCTCTGAACCTTTGCACAAATAAACCTGTGTTCTCCAACCTTTTGTGGTCTTGTCTCCTGAATCGGACAGCGGGTTTTCCCCGCATCACTCCCAGAGCCTCCGTGAGGGCTCTGCCCTTACCTGGCATCCCATGGAGACTCCTGGGAGGGGCGGGGTAGTGTGGGAGGAGCCAGCCAGTTCTTGCAACTACCGGTTTGGTGAACCAGATGTAAAATTAGCATCCGATTCACCCGAACTGGTCTGAACCGGCTGACTCCTACCCCTGCACCCACCCTATTTGTTGTGTTTAATGACATCTCACAGAGAAGGGATCGGGGAACCATTTCTGCTCCCACCTTCTCTGCTGGGCCTGAATTTGAGCTTGACAAGATGCAACGAGACTAGCAGGACTACACGAAAACATGATACAGTGTCCTATTAAATTAGAAGGACTATTCTTGACCTGAACTGAAAGTGTCTACCCCAAGAGTCTTTCATCTTTTATTGATTTTTATAACTGTTTTAGTAAATCCAACCATAACAGACGTTCTCTGAGAGCTTGAAACAAAAAGAAGAGCAAAGCAATGTTGTAAAAATATATACCGTATTTTTTGGACTATAAGATGCACCATGATTTCAAAGAGGAAAACAAGAAAAAAATAGTTTTTGCCCTCCCCAGCCCCCAGGAGCACTCTGGAGGCCTCCCAACCCTCTGTGTGCCCCATTTTTGTGAAAAATGGGCCTGTTTTTTGCAAAAATGGGATGCGCAGGGTGGGGTTTCGGGAGGCCAAAAAATGGCCGTATTCGGTGTATAAGATATACGGACATTTCCACCCTCTTTTTTGGGGGAGGAAGTGCATCTTATACTCTGAAAAGTATAGTATATACTATTACAACAGAGCCTCTCTCTTTTAACAGTTCCTATGAGGACAAATTTAGAATAGAATGAATAGAATAGAATTTTATTGGCCAAGTGTGATTGGATACACAAGGAATTTGTCTTTTGTGCATATGCTTTCAGTGTACATGAAAGAAAAGATACGTTCATCAAGAATCATAAGGTACAACACTTAAGGATAGTCATAGGGTACAAATAATATGAGCAATCAAATCATATTAGGAAACAGTCAATATAAATCGTAAGGATGCAAGCAACAAAATTACAGCCATGCAGTCATTAGTGGAAGGAAATGGGTGATAGGAACAATGAGAAGATTAATAGTAGTGCAGATTTAGTAAACAGTTTGACGGTGTTGAGGGAATTATTTATTTAGCAGAGTGATGGAGTTCGGGGAAAAACTGTCCTTGTATCTAGTTGTTGTATCTGGTGTGCAGTGCTCTATAGCGTCGTTCTGAGGGTAGGAGTTGAAACAGTTCATGTCAGTTGCTAGTAATGGTTTTTTCTGCAGTTCTAATGATCCTCTGAAGTCTGTGTCTGTGTTGTTGGGTTGCAGAACCAAACCAGAGGTGCAGTTACAGAGGTGCAGATGACAGGGCTTTCTGCATAGAGAGTGAGAACCAGTTTGGTGTGTTGGTGAAGGCATCAAGCAAGAAACTGGGAGATTGTGAGTTCTAGTTCTCCCTTGGACTACAAGCCAGCTAGCCTGTTTTTCTGTCTCAGCCCTAGGAAGTAAGCAATGGCAAACCACTTCTGAAATCTTGCCAAGATAACTGCATGATCTTATCCAGGAATTCCTTGAGAATCAGATGGGATTGAACAGAAGGGGAGGGGAAAAATCACAGTGTATATGTTGTGTCATTAAGTTACAGTACCTCCAAAGCAGGTAAACATGATCTTGGGGTGTCTTGATAGGAATCAAGGTGTAATGTGATCTGACCTGACTTGAACTATAGGTTGGTATTTCACTCTGAAGTCCTTCAATCAATTATAGGGAAAGGTAGAGTCTTCATTTGATATTCCTCCTGGCACCAAGTATCAGAGATTAGCAGATAGAAGTTTGAGACCGAGAAGAAACGTATTTGCTTGATTCTCTTCATTTGAAGAACGAAATTGGTAGAGTCAGCCTCAAATGTTGCTCCTTGAAGCATCAGGTAAAATATCACTGACACATCAGTTCCACTGACCTAAACTTCTAATTCAAGACTGGTGATTAAAAACAGTGTCCTACTTCAGCAAAAGCAATGAAGCCCACAGAACTGCCCTCATCGCTTGGTTATTTCCCCGCAACTATTCTTGGTCTCCAATATCACTCTGAGACAGTTTCCTCACCACACTTCATGGTCTTATAAAGAGTTAACATGGTTATCTAAAATGTTGCACTGACGGCCTTGAATGAACAAATTAAACCTCAGACCCTATTTAGATGATAGTTTGTTCTTGTGTATCTTCTGTTTGTCCTATGTGTTGGATATCTACTGTAGCTTTTGCGCCCCAGATGTTCAAAGAGTGTTGTGGCCCACCCACCACCTGCACAGATCGTGGAAGATCCAGGTGTCGAGGATCCTGATGTGGGGTCGCCCCTGCAACCTGTGCAGCCAGTGATTGCTTCGGACAGTGAAGAGGCCAAAGAGGAGGCAATGCCCGAGCCTTTAGAACCCCCAGAGGCCGTGTCCAGCGGAGAGAGCGAAGTGGA
>JANHZT010007035.1:111232-121991 GCA_032468215.1 Stegonotus admiraltiensis | reverse complement strand
AGGCTATTGCTTAATGCATTGTAAGCCGCCCTGAGTCTCCGGAGAAGGGCGGCATATAAATCAAAGCAAAAAAAAATTATATATAAATAAATAAATAAATAAATAAATAAATAAATAAATAAATAGGTGAACAAAACAAGCTCATGGCTTTTTAAAAATGCTCAAATATTAACATTGCAATTCAGAATCCATTCTGCCTCTGCACTGCTGGATTTCTTTGGCTCAAACTATATAAAATATATGATTTAAGAATCCATAAAATATAATGCATAATTAAAAACTAGCAGTGACATATCATGTGAACTGAAATGAATTTAAAATCAGGAGAATTTTAAAGGGATCATCTTTTTAGCAGTAAAAAAAAAATAGAGGGCAAGTGGCAGAACCCTTGAGATTATTTCATGCAATGCAGAGAAAGAGCCACACACGGCCTTTTGAAATATTCCTTTAGATGAGGATGCTGCCAAACTGTAAAATTTTGACCATGTGGTTCCTTACACTTTTTGAAACAGAAATTCATGAAGATCTCATTCTTTGCCCACCCTAATTTCTGCAAAGCTAGGGTTGCTAGTGTTGCTCAATGTAAGGTACTAGAAAACAGGGTTTCTAGTTACCATGATTTACCCATGATTTCAACTCATCATCCAGCCCTTTGGAAATATTGTCGTCTTCACCCGGTGCTTACCAGGTGTAGGTATCAAGAATTACCAATTTTCCTATGCAATATTTATTTCAAACTTCATACATTATTTTAACTTCATATGTAATTTGTTTCTGAGACAACCATGAAAGCTACATGTTACGCATAACCTTACAAATTTTGATTTATAGGGTTAAAGCCAGTAGTGAGTTTCAATTTCGGTCGCTACCGGTTTGCTCACCAGCACACGCGCTCACGCAGACATGTGACACTTCTGCACATTCACAGAATCTTCTCTGCATGCGCAGAGATGTCCGGGTGGGTGGGCGGAGCCTCCCGCCGCCACCGCTACCTTTTCGCCCGACCTGGGGTAAACTGGTTGCAACCCACCACTGGTTAAAGCCTGCTATACTTCCTTTTTTTATAAATTTAAATGCAGGGGTGGGGCTTCACAAAGTTATGTTGATGAAAATTAAACGGTGATACACAGAATCCACTTAATCATTTAGAAGTAAACAAGGGCATATTTTCCCAAACATCTCCCAAATAGAAACTGGATTTAAATTTGGCAATAAAGTTAAGTTCCAAAAGCTTATTGGAGATTCCCTGACAAAGTCTGAACTTCAGTGGTAAATAGATTTTTCAGCAGTTTTTCAGATTGGAAACAGAATGGCTGAGATTCAGTTGGGTTCCTTGAAGTAGTTTATGAAGAGACCTTTTTAAAAAGTAATCTTTATTTACATTTATAGTTAAAAAGAAAGACAAGAAACAAGAAACAACACAACACAAGACAAAACCAAACAAAAAAAATATAAACAATACATTAGTAAGCCAGTATTTAGCATAAACTTATACAATAAGTTCATAATACAGTCCAGAGGAGACAGAGCAACTTATTTTAAACTTATAACTAATCAAATCTAACCAACCTCATTCTATGTATACAGTACTATATTTTCAATAAATACAGCAATGCCTATTTATATTGATCAAACTACTGTCCTCTTTTTGATAACCAAAAATACCATTTTTCCCAAGAGAGATATATTGAGGTTTGGTCTCTATCTTTCAATTTTTTTGTCAATCTATCTGCTTCCGCACAGTCCAAAATCATCTTTATTATTGCTTCATCCAGTGGGATATGGTGGTCTTTCCAAAACTGCACAAATGTTATTCTTGCTGCAGTAATAATATGTAGCACAAGGAACCATGAATCTTTTTAAATATTTTCCGGCCTAGAGCATGTCTCTGGTTGCAATTCAAGATCCTGATTTAAAATTTCCTTTAACCACTTTTTAATTTTTCCCCAAAATTTAATTGCTTCTGGACAAGTCCACCATTGATGATAATAAGTACCATGTTCAAATAATAATATAGGTCAAAGCTTCTAGAGGCGATATCCAGCCAGGTACTTTAATATAATATTTTTCACTAAGTTTCTCCCCATTCCGAATTAAAATATTCCTTATATAGTGCCACGTGAACCATTTACTTTGGGGGGCATTGTCTCACCAAAGTGCCGCATGCCAGCCTTGTTGCAGATCGTGGCCTTCTATCCTAAGGAGACAATTGTTGCCTAGCGTAATCCATTCTTTAACCCAAACTAGTAACACAGCTAAGTAATAATTCTCCCAGCACGGTAGGCCCAGACCCCCTCTTTCTTTTATCTCCTGCATCACTATAATGGCATTTCTTATTTCCATTGGTGTATGGTTTTTGCATGGACCCGTATGAAATATGAGATTTTTACAGCCAAATCCAGTACGGGCTGTTGCTTATTCTAAATAAATTATTGGTAGGTACCTGAGGAAGACTGATGGATATTTTTTTCATCAGCAGGATTTTATCTTGTGATAATATCTGGTTACCAGATCATTTTAAAATGCAAAGAGCTATTTCTTCTCAAATGGAATGTCTTCCCCCTCTCTTGTTATTTTCTAGTATTTTATGATTTGCCATTTTTCCCAAGCTGTTTTATAAAACTTTTGAACAAGGGAGCAATTTTTTTAATGACACTGTAAACAACTTCTTGGATGTTGAACTACAGTATGTTTTACTAGTCAGTTAATCTTTCTGAATTGTTTGATGAAAGCTCCACTATTATCATGTTAGACCACAGATACTTCGTACATAAACATTATTTCCCCAAGAAGCCGCTAGTCTATTAATAGTGTCACTATTTTCTCAATCACATTTACCGTGACTTTGGCTGTGATTCAAAAAGTTTATCCCATTCTCTCACTTTGGATAAGCATTAGGTTTTATTCTTCCTCTGTTCTGGAACCTTCTCACCCTTATAAATATTCCTGGCGATCTTTTGTAATTCAATTACTGCAGCTCTTGTGATAGTTAAAAAAAAAAAGCAGCTCCTTGGCAAATAAATGAAATAACATTATTTTTAACAAGTTGGGTAGAATTTCCAAGCTTCTATAGACACAGATTTTGTCTACAATTTGTTAACAATAATCGTACCAGTGTCACATTTTATATTGTTATGCTCACTAGTTTTTTCTTTCGTTCTTTTTTCTGAGAATTCCTATCTGTATTCTTTTCTTCTTCTTCATCATATGATTGATAGCCTTGTGTGTTCAGATAAAAGCTTTTTGAAGGGTCTTTGGTGTTCTCTGAGCTTGCTTGTTGATATTACCTAGTTTGGGTAATGAAACATCTGCAAGAAAACAACCAAGCTCAGAGAGGACCAAAGCCCCTTCATTTCAACCCTGAGCTACAAATATTCTCCTTTATTGGAAAGCTTTTTGGTCCTTCAATCTTTTTGTTTTTGTATTGACAGGAAAAAAAAACCCTGTTTAACCTCTCTTTTTCTAATAACCAGAATCTAATTACAACATTATCCATTAAAGCAAGACAGTCTGAAAATTATTCAGCCAAGTATCAGGACTAGTGTGCATAAGAACTTAATTACTATGAAAATATAATCACGTATAAGTTATAAGGGAATAAACTATAGGAAGGAGTGCTTCAATGACTTTATTCATATATTTCTGAATAAGATTATGATGGATTATTTCTATAAAAAGAACATCCACAAATAACAATTTACATCTTGCATTTTGTGGTAAATAGCAATCTCCCACCCTACCCCCCTCTTCCTAGATCTTTGGAAACCATTCAGGGGCCAGAATTATTTAGAGATTATGGTCTGGGCTACAAGCCAAGTGCTAATTGTTACTAAGCTAGAGAAATGGGTTGTGACATCTGAGTTGTCTTACATTTGACTCTTTGTGCCTAATAGACTTTCTGCAAAGAAAGTAGTTCAACACAGAATAGAAACATTTGACCACTTTGTTGAACCTGAGAGCTTACATTGTATACTAGCTGTAGTAAAAGAGTTGGAAGTAGGAAGAGCAGGATAATATCTCAATTCTGATTCCCAGCACCGGAATGGTGACTGTGTTTTTATGTATGGTTGTATAAATAGGTAGTCCTTGACTTATGATCATGATTGAGGGCAAACTTTCTGTTCCTCAGTGAGACAGTTGTTAAGTGAGTTTCCCCCCCCTACCCCTTTTGATAACCTTTCTTGCCACAGTTGTCAAGTGAATCACTTAGTTGTTAAGTTATAACATAGTTGTTAATTAATCTAGCTTCCCCATTGATTTTGCTTCTCAAAAGGTCACAAAAGGTGATCAGATGGTCCCGACACCATGCCATCACATAAATATGATTCAATTGCCAGTTTTGATCATGTGACCATGGGGATGCTGCAACAGTCAGAAAAACAGTCATAGTGCCGTTATAACTTTGAATGGCCTCTAAACAAATTGTTATAAGTTAAGGACTACCTGTAGAATGGTCTACAACTTAGTTTCTATCAAGATATTTACTTTTCAGTTGGACTGGTTGGGGACACATTGGTAAGGAAACATTGGAGACAGATTACCTCTTTAACATGTTTTCCCATCACATGGCCTATCTGTTTCCGTTTTTCACCTTTGAGCCCCAATCCGCTTTCACAACAAACTATTTTTGTGTTGAATTTATGTTTTACCAACAAAGAAATAAAGGGAGACTAGTATAGTATAGATTAAATTGGAAGTGGTATGCTCTGTCCCATAATTGGGTAGACCAGGTTGCCCTGACCAAAAAAAAAAAAACAATTAAGGAGAGATGCATGGAAGGAAATGTGTAAGAACTTGTGGTTCATAGTATGTATCATGTGGCTTACTGTATGGAAAACTGGGAAGCACAAAAGTAGAATAATAATGTTCAGTGACTCTTGAAGACATTTGC
The DNA here is from genome assembly GCA_032468215.1 of Stegonotus admiraltiensis. NCBI lineage: Eukaryota > Metazoa > Chordata > Lepidosauria > Squamata > Colubridae > Stegonotus > Stegonotus admiraltiensis. Next base: position 117,100 of record JANHZT010007035.1, on the reverse strand, counting down.
CATGGTAGGAACAATTGTTACCAGAGAAATAGATGATACGGCAAGTGGGTTTGTGTTTATGAGATGCTCTTGGATCACTTGCAAAAGCCAGAAGAGTAATACAGTACATTCTATTAATGTATTTGTTTTATAAAACAATAGCAAACATTTAGAATGTATTACTTTGGGAATAAAAATGGCAAAGACCATTTCCGATTGTGGTTGTTTTTTTTGTGGGGCTGATTTATGAGTGGGAGTGCACAGTACACAGGCATCTAAATGAAGGGAAGGGAAGCTAAGCAAATAGAGATATGTTCTTTAGGCAATTGCCTTGCGGTCATGCCTCTGCCCCTGCTCATACATGAAGATTCCTGTGGCTAAATCTTAGTTATGTTTTGTTACAGATACTAGAAAAAGACATAATTGGAGTAGAAAACCAGGAAATGACATCTATAATTATCTCTGTCTGTTCGTCCGTCCATCCATCCATCCATCCATCCATCCATCCATCCATCCATCCCCAAGTTGCAATCTGATATTTCTTTCATCCCCTTATGCATCCTAATGGACTGAAAGCTGGTTATTTCTTAGCAAGAGAAGCAGTTGACATCTTTGTGCTGTTATTATGGCATGCTGTCTGATCTTGGGCTCTGTGCGCTTGACTGGAAAAGGCTTTTAGCCTTCACCTCATATCAGAAACTTGTATCAACTTTCTCAATGGCTGAGGAAATCCATTCCTCTTGCTGGGAAAACTGCTACTGTAAAATCAGGTTGTGATGCTTCATTCACCAGGCTTCTTTTATTCAATGAAGATGTAAAAAAAGTAATTCAAAGTTCCCTTGACTTCTTCTGAAAGTTGCCAAACTATTTTTTTCTTTTTCTTTCTTTTTTTAACCTTTGGGATGATCTGCCAAAATCAGTTATTGTCTATTTCCAAGTTACTTTAGAACAACATGTGATATAATATTATTTCTATACTTTGTAGAAATGAAACGGTGGAGGAAACAGCTGTCCTCATGGGAATGATTTACTTTTTTTTTTTTAAGCCAACAATCATATCCAAAGTAAGCAATCTCATCCCAATGTCTGGATGATGGAGATTCTCAGTCATCCAGGTCATGGTTGTCCCAGTGGTGCTTTTTTCAAAAGTCAACTAGACTTTGTTTTTCCTTGAAGACATTTCACTTCTCATCCAAGAAGCTTCTTCAGTTTTTCAGAATTGAAGAACTGTTGCTTTTTGCAAAATGAACCTTCAGGACAATCCCATCTGAATTTTGCTCTCATGCACTGGAACTATTTTAATGTATGGATTTCAGGAAAGAGTTTCTACCCCAAATCATGTTCTAGAAGAGGATCATACAGAAAAAAGCAAAATAAAATTTCCTTCAAGAGGAGTAAAACTTCTGGTGATAACTGGATAATCCATATGCTGATCCTGACAATCATACAAAACAGGTTTGCTCTTGTCTTCTTCTAGCCTAGGCTATAGCACTAAGATATCCTTATTGTCTCATATCCAAGCATCAATCAGATTTGATTTGTGGTAACTTTAAAATCAGCTAAGTTCAGCCAGGTGTGATCTCCTGCAATAGAATTTTTTTTAAGAGTAAGGTAAAAGTTCCCAGCTATGCTTCAGTAGTGTATGCTGGATGAACCCCTGCATCTATATCAATGATGAGGGGGCAGGTCTTGACCAAGGCATATGGAGGACAAAATCATTAACTTTGGAATAATCCTGTTAATTAAATAATATGCCATTTATTTAATTGATGGAATGATTCCCATGTTAATGATTTTTTTTCCTTCTAAGAGAGCAATAATTCAAATTTAGTGACAAAGAGATCTGCATACAAGTTTTTAGGAAAAGTAATACAGATTTGATTGTGTAGAGACTTTATAGAAGTTCATATGGAACATTTTTAAAGGGCTCATGTCATCAGTGGACATTGCTGGTAGACTTGTGGGGAGGGGGAAATGTTTACAGGACAATTTTGAGGTAGGTCACTGAAGATATTTTTAGTGAGCTTTATAAATAGATCACACAACCAGTCTGAAATTGATTTAACTCTTTGACTATAAATGTAACATCAAAGAAATCCTAGTTTATATGCCTATGCTTATTGCAGTGCCAAGCTGAATCATCTGATTAGCATGAAACATACATATCTTGGGACTTCAAAAATATTATAGATTTAAAATGTTTTCACAGGTTCACATCATTTTTCATTTCCAAGCAGCAGTATGCTGTTTTCATATTTTTATCTTACTGAAATATGCGCACAATTTCTGCTATATTATTGTTCAGAAGTATCCTCATTCTTTTATTGCTGATTTTGGTAGGCGATCTATCTGATGAATTTCCTTCTTTATTTGGCTTAAGCTGCTGCCTCAAATATCACAGAACAGATATTGAGCATTTGAAACAGGGGAACCTTAACTAAGGTTGTGATTCTCCTATAAAGGCAGAGGCTGTTGTTAATATCAAAAGGATTTGCTTCGTATCAAAGAATAACAGTGCAATGTGATATTCACATTACCGTAATTTCAAAGTGGCATTAGTCATCCTATCGCTTTTTGTATCTCCTGGGTTTGGATGTGGTTGCAGCATTTCCACTGATGAGAAGTCTTTTGGGGCGTTGAAATTGCAGTGTTATCCACCTACTTATTTTAATAAGCCTACAGACTGCTAGATCACTTGGCTTTGCCACTTTATCTGCGACTGTATGGATCTTGGCATAAATTTGATCTGAAATGCATGGGGAATTTAGAAAGATGATTAATCACACATAGGGGTGTAGCAACACAGATTGGGAAAAGGGCAATAGATTTAATGCCACATATTTCTGGTAATATTGTTTCACTACAGAAGGATAAAGAGCCATGGTGGTGCAGTGGGTAGAATGCAGTATTGCAGGCTAATTTTGCCAACTGCCAGGAATTTTGATCTGGCTCAAAGTTGATTCCATCCTTCTGAGGTTGGTAAAATGAAGACCCAGATTGTTGGGGGCAATATGCTGACTCTGGGAACTGCTTAGAGAGTGCTATAAAGCATATGAAGTATATAAGTCTAATGGTACAGTATACAATAAGTACTATTGGTATAAAAATGACTCCCATGCTCCTGGATTTCACAGATGTAAAGCAGGGTTGTGTTGTTAAATGCCCTAATTCTTACACCATGGAACATCCTTGCTGGACATGGTCTTTCTTTATTTTGTAACATAGGAGGGATATATTCATTTATTACAATTGTCTTATGTCATCAGTAGTCCAAAGTACACTAAATTCATCCTATACGGCACATGTCCATGTCTAGGTTCCATGTGTATGTCCTTTTTCTCTGGGCGATATGAAATGCCAGCTGTAAGAATGAAATGCCAACAATACATCAGTCTTGATGAATCAAGTCGTGCTTTAATTCTGTTTTTCTACTGAGCAATTCCACTCATAAATTATAAATTTATTATTTTAAGGAGTTATTTATCAGAGAAAAGTGCTAATAGTTTTGCTTATGTTGCTTTTACTTGGATTTTTCCCCAGTTGTTTTAACAGAGGAAGAAGAAGAAAGTTCCTGATTGTGTGCATGTAGGAACAGTCATTCACTAGCATAGCAGATGCTACATTCATAATCGTAAAAAGACATATTCAAACCATAGCACAAAAACAATATTAGAGAATTGTGTTAAATCCATGGATTAAATTAAAATTAAAATTAAATCCATGGATTTAACTAATCTAATTCATGTTTACCGAATTGCCTTGCTGATTAGGACACAGTTGCCTTTGGTACTCTAGACGTTGTGAGATTTTATGAGCATTTCTTATTGCATACAAAAAAAAATGCTTGTATTGTGTTGGGAAAAGTTGTTTATGCAAAGGATTTTACTGTTGTGTACTTATTTTTTTTTAAATGAACTGTAGGATAATATTGATACTCCACAGAGCAAGTCTGTGATGAGTGCAGGCAAAATGTAATGGAAATTTAGTGTAAGCTGAACAGCGTTCCGATTAAAGAAAAATGGGAATGAACCTGCTGTGATACTTCAGTGGATGTCCTCCAAACACATCACATTGTCTTACATAGGCTAATGGCTGAATTGGTGCATATGTGGGGAAAAAAGCAGATCTAATTACACATTTCATTTAATTCCTTCTCTTCAGTAGGCATGGCTGGGCTGAAAGGCCAGAGGTGCTTAATTCTCTTACTTCATAATTGACCAAGCTGGGTGCAGACTTTTTCCTCTTAGTATTTTCTCTTAAAAAGGAGGTTTGGTTGCATTATGCTGCAGGATCCTTTGTTCTCACATTCTCTGTACTTCATCAGGATGTTTAGGAAGATGGATTGTAAGTTTATGCAGCCACTATTTATCCAGGCATAGGTGATTTCTTTCATTTGGTCGTTCACATTTCAAGAGGAATTGATGAACAATTACTGTATATTAAACAAAAATGCTGCTAATAAAGGTGTATGACAGGAGTTTGGCATCATATGATATCAACAACTGTACAAATAGCAATGTATGGCATTGCTTATGGTCCTTGCTTAGTCCTATGAGTAATAGTATAAATCAACCTTCTTCAATCAATTGTACCAGATGTATTTGACTACAGGACCCATAATTCCCAGTTAGTCCATCATGTGCTACCTAGGAATTGTCATCTGATACATCTGAAAAGACCATGTTTGAGGCGTGCTGACATAAGTTACACACACAGCACTATTTTGTCATTGATGAGAAGGGTAGAAAAAAAATCACATTTATCAGTAGCTGCAGACCATAAAATATTCTAATTCATAGACAAGCATGTATTTGGACATCATAAGTTTACTGGGGGAAAAGCTTGTAAGATTCTAATATCTTTATGTAATTTTTGAAAAAAAACATTTTGAATTGTGATATTCAGGCATTGATTTTGGAATAAAAGGATGTTAAAATAGATTAGATGCCATGGCTCAAGCATCTAAAAGCTGGCAGCATCTGACTGTACATCATTCAGTCAAAGGCTAAAATGGCATAAGAAATGAATTTCTTGCACTATTTTTAAGTTCTTATAGTTGCAATTAAATGGTAAATCATTAGCTACTGGCTTTATATATAACACTCATTCTCAAATGATTTTTTTAAAAACTTGATTTATAAATGATGATAAGAAACAAGCCGGAGTAGGATAGTAACTATTTTTCATTATTATTATTTCCTCACAAGTGTGTCATCCTTTGGGGGGAATTCTCATGTAAAGACTGGTCTTTGGTTACAGCATGATGTACCATATCAAATATATTGCGTGCTGAGTACGGACAGTTATCACCGCTTTACTATTAATGATTTTCCTCCCATCTGGGAAAGATATGCAGTTCTTCTTCCCTCTTAAATGCACTATTGAAATTTTTTTTTGCATATATCTGCGCTATTAACAATTTCCAGCCATAATATATTGTAGAGGTAGAGGAACATCCAAGCTTCAAGAGTTCAGTTCTTTAACCTTCTAAAAATTTTCCATGGTTTTTGGATACATCACCATACCACACATTGAACACAAATCATACTCTAAGCCAGCATTTGTGTAATGGTGGTTTATTGGTTTATTGAATAATCCATAATTATTGGTTTGTACAATTCAGCAATTATGGTTTAAAATCTGCAGTTCTCATGTTCACTGAATGTAGTATCCCAATGTCAACCAAGTCATTGCTTGAGTTAACATGGTAGTTGAACTGAGCCATTGTTTTCTCCCAAGAATGGAACAATATATATAACAGTGTTATATAGTAATGTAATGTAATGTAATGTAATGTAGTGTAGTGTAGGGTAGTGTAGTGTAGTGTAGTGTAGTGTAGTGTCGTGTAGGGTAGTGTAGTGTTGTGTGGTGTTGTGGTGTGTTATGTTA